>RZIO01000005.1:2681328-2695917 GCA_004338095.1 Gloeostereum incarnatum
CACCGACTGAACAATGTCCCCCTCCAGCCACCCCCAAGGAAGAAAAGGCTGGTCTTAAAACGTAAGAACGATCCGCCTTGAACGGGTTCGCGCGCAGCAGAAGATCTAATATGCCTGCACAACCGTCCCTCGTCCCATAAATGGTTCAAAGTACATTGTCGCAAATAAAGATAACACACCCACAAAGGACTCTATCTTTCAGGCCCCTTCCTCCAATGTTCGCTCGGTATAAACCCCGTCTGAAGCGCCTTAACAGCCTCATGCGCATTCTTCCTCAACACTTCCCCCTCCTCCCCAACCCCATCAAACCCAAGGCCCGTTCGCCTCGCCACCGTCCTCACAGCTTCACTCTCCCTCACCCATTCTCCTTCCCTCTTCTCCTGTGTCCAGTATTTGTTGGAGGAGGAAGAGAGCTCGGGTACCCGATGGATGGACCCTCGGGTGTATTTTAGTAGCTGGACCTTGATGAAGAGGGATTTGAGCATTGTGAGGTGTCGGTTTGCGGTAGGTGTTAGTCTTATCTGGGTCTTCACCCCTCGTGCAGCGGCAGAAGTGCGGAGGGAGTATATTTGGATTGCGAGAGGGAGGAGAAGGAAGAAGACATGTCGGAGGAGATAGAGGTCGTCATGCCACTGAGAAAGGAAACCGACATTAGTATGAGAGGTGTGGGGTATACATCCGGTAACAAATTGAGTGCACGCGTCCGTGAACTATCGGACAGGGAGACAGGAAGAGTCATCCCAGCGGATGCAAGACCGCCCAGAGTCAGGGAACGCTTTCCAAGCCACATGCTCGTCAAAGTACAGAAAGTGACCATTGCCAGTTCAGCTGGCGCGTTACATAAATGAAGGCAACTGGTCAACTCTATCACGATTGATAGGCCGAACTTCTCATCCACGATAGGCGTCTAAAAGAACAACAAAAAAACAGTACACACCATAACAGCCCCAACGTTCCCGCGAAGGTACCACGCTCTCGGCGGAGCGTTTGAGTCCTTGTCCTTGGGAACGGTGATAGCGACCGTGGAGAGCCAGTACGCTTCTATTGCCCCCGCGCAGGCTAAAGCTCCTACGCACAATGTTCGGTATTTCTCGTTATTGGACCCTTTCATCGTTACTAGCTAATATCTCATTGTTAGGACGACAGACGCCGCCGCAGCAAGGAAGACATGCTCACCCCGATGAGGACGGCTTCTCGGATGTATGACCAGAGAAACGCCGGGAGGGAGTATAAGGCAAAGTCGGTGTAGGATTGACAGTAGTCGCATGATGATACGACTTTGTGCCCGAACCTGAGGAATGAACGAACGAACAAACGACGCGTCAAGGGGGCGATTCCTTTCAAGACAGTGGTATGGGCGCGTACCTGACGTATAGAGTCCTAAACTCAAATGACCCCATCCTAGTTAACAAATTGTCCAGGTCTTTCGATCTGACTTCATCTGGAATCAGAGTCTTGATGATCTTTCGCAGTTTTTCAGTTGGTGTCCCGAGAGGTATCCCCAGGTCAGAAAAGAGGTTTGGTGGTGGCTTCGCGAGGATGTTGTATAGGATGAACAGGGTGTGTAAAAGCAGGAAAAGACTCAGATATGGGTTAGGTTGAATAGGTGGTGGGAAAAAAGTAGAGCCATGGTAGGATTATGGCGATTGAAGACAGCCAGAAGATGGTGGTCATGGCTTGAGTTCATTGACAGAATAGTCAAAATGAGAGGCGGAATATCTATCTGGTCCGGCCCGGGGTCGAACCGGGGACCGTCTGTGTTCAGGTACTGGCGCACTGTAAGACAGAAATCATAACCACTAGACCACCGGACCATTCAAAGTATATTGCCCAAAGCCATATTATATATGTAGCCCTGGAAGTTTCGCGGATACATTTCGGCTGTGATGTAATGAGTCCATATGTGTTTAGTCACATTCCCCCTGCCGTCTCGGGCGGCAGTGGGAACGTTGCGAGCAAGAATCATCAAGAATCAGTCTCGCTGGAGATCTATCTCTGTTGCTGTTCTTGACCTTTTGTTTCGTTCCCCCCACCGAAGGACCGTCCACACTGGCTTCTTGGTCAACCTGTATGTCCTCCCCATCTACTTACTATTAGGAGAACTCATGACGACGCTGGGTAGAACGGTTGGAACAGTCAGAAATGAGGACGTTAACATGGCTATCATTCCTGGTCTCACTGCCTTGGGCCATTGCCAGCGTGAACGCAATTGCTTTCGACCCACGGCAAGGTATGTTTGCTGTCAAGTCTGTCATGCCTAGCAATCTGACCGGCGCCGCAAGTTTCATCAGACCCCAGTGGGTCCGGAGAAGAAACTGGTGCGTACTACCCTGGAGGGGGTTGGCGATGATGTGGAATAGGGTGGAATGCGCCGGACAATCTACATTTCAGCACCGGCGTTTTTCTCTTCTGCTTTGGGCGTTCCTCCCAGCTATCTGGTTGGTTGCGATAGACGTTTTTGTGCGTCGATCATGCTTCCGACCTAGCAAGATCTCGCCACCACTTACTCGCCCAGACGAGTATCGGCCTGGGCTATGGTCGGCGCTTGTCTGCACATCGAAGCTTGATGTCTCTTATTTTGATATCACCTCCGCGGACTGCCTGTCTCGAAGAGGACATCGTCAATCCCCTACGCCTAGCGTACATTGTTTGAGGCCATTACTGATCTCCCTCTTTAGACATCCTGTCAAACCCTGCTGGACCTGGAGAGGAAACCGGTAAGTGCATTCCTCTGCTCTGATCTTGGAGCTCTGCATACTGAGTTCCCATCTCGCTGTCAGGAATCTTGACTAACCCCGCGGGAGAAGGTTCATCAACAGGTAAGTTCTGCTGCATTTTTGGGTTTCGAGGGTTCCGTGCGTGGATAATGCGGTGTAACCAAGGGCGGCTTCCGAGAACAGTGCACCGACCTGATTTCGCCTCTTGCGAAGAGGGGCATTCGTTCTATGACGGAGGTTGAGGGAAGGTGCTCCGGAAGACACCTCCCGTTGACATCTTTTGCATTCCGAATCAGCTGTCATAGAACCTCTTCGTGTGGGATTTAGAACCCTTTGGAATCTGCCACAGGATTCTGAAGTGGAATACTTGGAACACTCCCCAGCGTCTCCCCTTTTGATCCCGCCAAAGACACTTTTCGATGCAATGCCTATACCGTAGATCTGTCGCTGACGCCTTTCTCATAGAAACCGAACCATCCGCAACATCTTCCGCCGACACTCCAGGAATGACCCCGTTCCTATATTTCAACACGGTCCCCACCATGACGTCCTGCGAGCCGGCTACAGTCGCATGGGTCTATGCGGGCCCCTCCATTCCCATGACCCTCGCCATCAGCAACATCGGCGTCGACCAAACCTCCTCCTCAACCTCGCCCGAGTCATCAACAATTTCACGCTCCCCCACGTTCTCTAACGAAGAAACGATCTTTGACGCCCGATTCAAACGCGCCGACATCATCAAAACGAGCGGAGGGATCCTATACCTCCAAGAAACTCTCTCCACCACGATCGATCCTTTCTCCGATTCATTTACATGGGACACGGCCAATGTCCCCCAAGGCTGGTACGTCCTCAATGCCAACATATCCTCATCCGCATTCCGCTCCCGACCCTTCTTCGTGGCGCACGGGAGAGACACGTCCTGTGTCATCGAGCCACCACAGCCGAGTAGCACACCATCCTCCCCGCCTGCAACATCCACTGGCCCATCTCAAACCGACATAGCATTCCCCGTCGACGCTTCCGACATCAACACTGGGGCTATCGCAGGCGGGGTGATAGGCGGTTGTAGCCCTAGTCGCCATCGTCGTCGGAGCATACCTCTTCTTGCGCTTCGCACCTCCGTCTCGTCGGGCGAGATCGTCTTCTGCCCGCCCGGCAATTGGAAACTGGGGCAACCTCGGATCTTTTGACTCGTCCACGAGGGCGCAACCAAAGAGGTCGAAGTCTTGGAGGAAACATGAATCATTGGGTCCGATCAATCTCCCGCCTACACCTGCTCCTCCCCGATCCCCGTACGACGATGAAGATGAAGAGAAGCTCTCCAACCGTTCGCCATACTCCGATATTGGGAGATCGCCCTTCTCCGACTCGGGGCACAGCAGTAGCGGGAATTCTCCCGTTGTAGAAGAGGTTGGGATGATTCCAATCGTGTACGATCCCACCGGGTCGAGGGGAGGGAGACACTCTACGTCTTCGTCCTTGAACGCGAACGCGAACGTGAATTATAGCAGGCCGAGGTCGTATTCGTACAATAAAATGTTCCCCGAATCGGTGCATAACTCCACAGCGACGTTCCCTGATTCTCTTCTTTCGACGCCTGCGCAAACGCCGACGCCGACACCTACGGGCGATGCGCCGAAGAGGAAGACACCACGCAAGCCAGTCCCTTCGTACATCCCAGACGATCTATCCGGTACTCCGCCTGACCATATGCCACTAGACGCGGTAGGAGAGGAGATGGAGAAAGCGATCACGCACAAGGGAAGCGAGGGAAGTATCAAGAAGATGCATTACCTGATTCCAGACATGCCTCCACCGCAAAACGACTGAAAGAGTGTTGCGTGGGAAAGGAAGGCCGGCTCGTTCTTTCGCTTCGTTTCGCTATGCCTCTTGCTCTACCATAATAACCATATCTATCTGCATACTTACATCTATCCCTATCATTTGCATATGTGTTGTACTTTTCTTGTGCTTTAGGACGTGCTTCTTTATTTACCGGATTCCGCAGGGCGGTGGTGGGGAAGGGTGTCGTCAATACGAGCAAGCGCGTTGTAAGGCGGCGGCGGGCAGCGTTCCGGGCGGTGGAGTATCCATTCGGAGAGCGGAAAGAGCAGAGCAAGAATCATCGCGCATAGAATGATGTGGGAAAGGAAGAAAGAAAATGTCAGATTCAAAGTGAAGCAGCCCGTCACTTTATAGCGGCGTGAAGTATTTGTACTTGTTGACGCGTTTGTCAAGCGCGTCAAGCGTTTATATTGACGATCACTCGACGTCCTGCTACGGCCGAACTCCAATCTAAGCATTATATTCATTAAGCTACTACTAATGGAGTTTTGTGGAAATCGACGCAAGGAATATTAATTTCCAATATCTTCTCTTCGTTTTCTAGTATCACCTACGTCTGTACTGAATATCTCTAGGTTCCTTCGGAAGGGTAATCATCGACTAAAAACATCAGCTGTGAGTTCCTTGTCTTCAGACACACATCCTCCAGAAACCGTACCTCAAAATTCGGCACTGGAACGCCGTTAGGCATTCTCATCTCCAAATGCCTCACAAACATCGACAAAATCGTTCCTAGCTGGAGATACGCAAACTATCAAAACAGGGTTAGAAAAGACGGAAGAGTGGAGGCATGGAACAAGCACACACCTGTTCACCAATGCACCTATGCCTCCCCGCACCAAACGGCTGATACGGACTATCCGTCCCCTTGCTAACAAGCCCAAACCCGAAATCAATCTTCTCCCCATTGTCGTCTTGATAGTCCTTCAACGCCTGCGCAGCCATACCTTCCCTATCATACCACCTCGATGGATCCCACTCTTCGGAAGCCCTCCATATGAGCGGGTCCATCTGGCTCACTGCGGGAGAGGCGAGGACGTAGTGTCCTTTTGGAACGACGAAAATGCCGTGGTTGCTGGAGAGGGAAGTGGGGACGGGGACGTCGTCTCGGACGTAGCGCATGATGCTGTGGACGGGCGGGTGCACGCGGAGGGTCTCACGGATGACCGAATCCATGAGAGGGAGTTGGCGGAGCTCTTCATAGGAGAAGGAGCGAAGGGTCCCGTCGGGTGTTCCAAAGAATTTCACTTGTTCTTGGTACAATGCCTCGCTGAAAACGGGAAAGGTCAGAATGAGACTGAAAGGGAAACCGTGGACGTACGCGATGTCTGGAGTCGCAGCGATGTGGGAGAGCGCCCATGATCCGGTTGCAGCGCTGGTGTGCTGGCCAGCCATGAGAAGGGCCATGAGCATGTGCGCGACTTCGTGATCCCGAACGGGTGTTCCGTCGCGGTACTTCTGCCTCATCAACGAGCCCATCATATCGTCTTCAACCTAAAACCTAGTCAGCAAAGGACGAAGGCGACCGAACCAAACATCAGACATACCACTCCTCGTTCCCTTCTCTTCTTAATGATACCAACATAAAAATCACTCAGCTTCTTCTGCGCCGCGTCCCGCTTTCGATAGCTCTCCAGCGGGAGGTTGGGAAACAGGAAGTTGAGGGGAGTGAAACCACCGTCGAGATCACTGATAAGCCCCGCGAAAGTCTTATCCAACGACGCACGGATCTCCTTGCCCTGCAACGTCCTTGAAGCCGTGAGGGTCGTGATCTCCGACATAACCTTCAAGACATCGAAGCTGCCGCTCCACCCCTTCGAGTCAGATGCAGAAGTGTGGTATCCCTTGAAGGAAGGATCTTCCCCAAAGAAATCCTCCACCTCGTCCTCGATCATACCGATATAGGACCGGAAGTTATCCACCGACAGTCCGACCTTGATGAACTTCTTCTGTTCCATAAACTTCTCGTTGGGAATGTCGTAGACGACGTCGTGCCCGAAGACAGGGGTGACCAAGTGCTAACAAACCACCTGTCAGTATATTCATGTTCTCATTAGGCCAAGTGAGAATAGAACGTACCGCGTAAGCATCCTCTGCATTGAACACGGTGGACTTGCCGCCCAGTACGAAGTTGTTGCCCTTTGCACCGAGAGCAACAGTGACGCGTCGGCCGAACAAGATGAACGTGAACATATCACCATACTGCGAAGGCTGGGTCAGCGCGATTACGCTCCAAATCCCTGGCCGTCAACGGTACCTTTTCTCTGCAACCGAAGAAAAAGTTAAGAGGGTCTCTTCCGTAAGATATCGCCGACCCGACCCATGGGATCCAGTGAAAGACCACCGGCGGCGACGAGGGATTGCGGGGAATCATCTAGGATTGAAATACCTTATCATAAGTGTGTTCTGGTAGGGGAGTGGAATTCGACATACCAGCTGGGAAAGAACATTCAACGCAACGACCACAAACGGTGTAGCAAGGCACCCTAGAACGATCTGTACAGCAGACAGTCGCTGAAGTAACGAAGAATACTCCGTCCAAAGCTCGTAGACAGCCATGGATGCTAACGAACAAGTAGACAGATGTAGACAGAATCGACAAGGCGGGATTCGGGCATGTCTTTTATATCCACCAGCGTCAACAAATCAGACCACTCTGATTTTATAGTTCCAGCCAAGTTCCAGCCATGAAATCAGTCGACTCATTTACTTACCAAGATCTTAGATAGGTCCAGGTGTGGCCGGTGAAGTTTGCCGACAGAACTGATATAATTTATCGTACCACATTTACACGGTTCCTCCCTATCAGCACTGCAGAACTTGATGGTGTGAAGGGGTTGGGAGGTGTTTTTGGGATTCGGGACGTCTGAGAAAACAGAAAGAACAGGTCTTGAGCGATACAAGATGTAGACTGAGCTCATATGTGCAGTACAGTAGTAGAGCAAAGGGATGATGACCGTTAATGAGAACGCTTCTGAGAATGACCCAAGCGAAGCTGGACACCGCTGTATTCCTCGCACTACAGGAAATAATGCTTGTTAAATAACATAACTCGAGGTCAGGACGAGTCCTGGTCCAGCAAGACACAACAGGGAATTCAAGTTGAGCCAGGATGCTTCAGGATGTGTCAGCACCAAATAGACTTGCGTGATCACGTGCACGAACTTGAAATGCAACGCTTAGGTCCCCGAGATTTCGACTCTTAGCCTTTAGGCTCCTGTCTCTTCTCTCTGGTAAGAGCCTCTCTGATTGGGGGATGTATGCTTTAAAACGTTCTTTCTTCCTTACCAAGGCGATTCGCTACGAAATGGTCCAGAGCGCCTTTAAGGATTCCCCAAGTCCCGAAAGTCGATCTTCAGTAGTTCCAAAGAACACCACCTTTATCTTCAAAGATACAATATGGCTTGGTGCAGACCATGATGGATGCGAGGCTATCTCTCCGTTTTCATTCAAAGATTACATTGGCGCCCGCGGCGGTAAGACATCGATAACTCCTCCAGAGCTTAAACGCGCGGCCCTTTACCAGAGTTTCTTGACGTTCGGATTATTGGAATCGGTAATGAAGGTCAAGATACCGGAAAGCTTGCTGGTGCGAGAGAGAAATGGCAGGAAATTTATAGTCTGCGAGAACCTTTCTGGACTCTTACGCGATTGGCGATATCGCGTTCGGCAGCTTGACGATGGAGACTTATGTCGGCAGTGGGCGGACGATGCTCACAAATCGTTAGATGGGGTACGCCGTCTCCTCATGGCTGAAATGAAGACGCTACCACAAAACAGTATCTTCCATCGTGCTAAGCTCCGATCTGATGAAATTGGAGCAATCTTTCGTCTCGTGGCATCCATCGGAGAAGCATTGACGTGCTCCCGAACTGCTTTTCCTACCGCTTTCCGCTCTGGCCTATCATGGAGTTTTATCATCACTCCTGCTGACCATGACTTCCTTGACATGGTCGCCCATGGGTGGTGTCCCTTTACTGTCCGCATCCTATCACAGAGCGGTGTCTGTGCTCTAGGATATGCAAGCACATGCAAACCTTATCTGCGGGACTTACTATCTCGCTCTGGGGAGCATGAGAAATGCACCCTGACAGGTTGTGTTATCAATAACATCGACACGAGCAACTATACCAATAACCACGTTGCGTCGTCTTGTCGCTGTGCATACAACAGACCGTCGTTGAAGCAGGTCGTCGACCGTCTTCGGAACGACGAAATACCACTGCTCCTGCCTGACGATCAGCTCAATATCAGTGTCGCTTCGCAGATACCATACGTCGCGATATCTCACGTATGGGCCGACGGGCTCGGAAGCACGACAGAAAAAGGTTTGCCGAGATGCCAGATTGATCGTCTGGCCGGTAGTGCTCGTAAATTGCTGCCAGGCGGGGCATTCTGGCTTGACGCTCTCTGCGTTCCCGGAGACACTGCCATGAGAAAACGAGCAATAGGACTGATGGCCAATACGTACCGAATGGCTCATTTGGTGTTGGTGATAGATGCAGGCATCCGTTCTTGTTCAACTACCGCCACGCTTGAGGACAAACTCCTTCGAATTCTATCCTCGGTTTGGATGCAACGGCTATGGACCCTTCAAGAAGGGTTATTGTCTAGCCAGCTTTTTTTCGAATTTTCTGACGGATACATATCCGTAGACGATTTGATCCCCAAGACAGAAGATATGCTCACAGATCCGCTGATGGCAAACCTTGCGATTGAGATATTTCGACTCACCAAACACCATCGGTATTCAGCCAGGGGTAGTTCCGGCTTTGGCATAGGAGATATAGGTCGATCTCTTTGCTGGAGAACGACCAGCAGAGCCGAAGATGAGACCCTGGCTGTCTCCGGCTTGCTCAACGTCGATGCGTTCGAGTTGGTAAATCTCCCTCCTCAGCAACGTATGAAAACATTTCTACTACGCGTTCGCTTGCTACCTAGCAACATCATTTTCATGTCCGGCAAAAAATTGAATGATCCGGGATTCCGTTGGGCCCCTCAGACGCTTATGCAAAGCGTCGGAACTTCTATGGCAGCGGCTGGTGACTACAAGGCTGAGTGTACCCCCACTGGGTTGGTTGCAGAGTATGTAACCATGAAATTTGCGGACACGCATATCTCCGGAGACACAATTGGTTGGTCCCTTCGACTCGGAGACGATGCCCGACAGCGTTGCTATAAGGTTACAGACGTATCGGATGAGGCGGGAAACAGCACAGAGTATTGTTGCAACGCTCTATTATTGTCGGTGCTTCCAGGTCGTGAGGAGATAGTAAATTGTGCAGCAGTTTTCATCCAGAGAAGAGATCCTATGGAAGCCGGCGATAGAATGGTCTGCGAGTTTCGAAAACGGCTACTGTTGATGGCCATGAATCAGGGTGATTTGCGTATAGATTCGAGGATTCAGATATTGGAGGTCGTCAAGGAGAAGATGAGAATTGTATGAAGTATCCACAATATACATAAGTATAAGTATAGGAAATACCTAGTTACGGTCACTTTGGGGCACGCAAGATACTCATCTAAAAGTTGTTCGGCTCTAACTTCAGCGAGCGGCCGATGTACGCTCAGCTGCGTTAGTTGTCTTAGACGGCTCAGGAGAAGAAGAGGAAGGCACAACGTCCTTTTCCTCCTCCATCCCCGTACAATCTCCTCTCACCATGTGATTGCTCCTAGCGACGATTCCTTGGCCAAATGAGCTGCCTTTTCGTTTTTTCAAGGCACTCTCTTTATCATAACCCTCCCTTTCAGCCCACCATTTAGCCTCTGCAGGACGTAGTGCAGAAAAAAAGACGTCCACTAAAGATTTCCCCACTTTTGGATAGGCGGATTCAAGATCCATTAATGCGTCCATAACTGTTTCCCGCTGGAAATCTCTGACTTTATCAAGGTGAATGCCGGCCGTGCTTGGACTTCTGCGTGCGCCTGCGACGACGACATTTTGCACCATGCCAAGCCCGCCGACGGCAAGAAGATACCAAGTGTCCTTCGAGTCCTCCAGACTCGTGACCGTGATAAGAACGACGATCCACGAAGCTGCAAGGAGCGAACACACAATTTGAGTTAGCCAGAGCTGAGCTGGCAGCCCTCTGATCGCTGTATTCCAGCTTCTTCGGGTGGTCGACTCCTCCCACCTACGCCTCATCCTTGGCGTCTCTGCCCGTGCAAGATCCTCGAGATCCAGGCCTTCCCCGTTCCCTCTTATGACCATGACGTGACGAGAGCCGTTTCCACCAGTCAAACAGATTGTCTTTTTTGTCCTGCGGCGGCATGCCCACTTTTCGGAGCGCCACTGAGGAAGCAGCGCGCTCGTCGCACATGCGAGAACCGTCCCTGCTGCAGTGACGAGTAGGATAGCCCAATTGCGATGGAGCCCACACGGTATAGCGGCGATGCAAAGCTGTAATACGATGACTGCAACTCCGGTCCACCAGAGCTCGTCACGGGTTGACACTCCTGCTATAGATCTGTTGCCACTGGCGTCAAAAACCGTAATCTTCATACCCACGCTATCCGGCAAGGGGTGTTCGTAGTCGCGTAGCAGCCTGCCGATCAGCCACGACCTGTTGTCTCGTGTATAGCCGTTGTCTGCATTAACAACGATGCATGGAAAGTCTGGGGGAGGCATGAGACGACCGTCTCCGAAGATGTTCGTGAGTGTATTGAAGGAATACGCGACCCAGCCAAAACTAAAGGCAACAGGGACGAAAGTATGTCCGGAGAGCTGCGCGAGGGCCTTGAGCACGATGTCTCCACCGATGACCATAAGAATGGAGAGCGTATCCGATGGGTTTATCCATGTGCTTCTAATGGTCTCTGAAACTATGTCGCGGGGCAGCAGGGTAGGTGCACCAAGAACTCTTGTGATGCCTGCCGCCCAGAATACCGTTAGTGCGTTCACTTTCGCCATGACTATGAAGGAAAGGAAAGTGCTCCGTTCAATATCAAACAACACAACGCCCACTAAGTGTGCAGGCTCTGGAAGACGCTAAAGCGATAGCAGCCTTTGCAAGAGCTGTAAGAGAGCAGGGGAGTGAGCGAAGGTAAGAGAGGGAAACCTCGGGAGGGGAAAGAAATGAGCGACATATGAGATGCTTCAATGCAGTGTTTATGTAAACAGTTAATTGACTTCAAGCGGAGAGGAAAGGACTCCGATAAGGGTCAGGCTGGAGCTAGGATACACCCGGCCTAGATACTAATAGTAACGCCGATCGCGATCGCGAGGGCAGCGCATTGGATATGTAAGGCCCATAGACATCACGGAATAAATCTATAGTTCGATTCGGAAACTGACTTGCTCAATTGCCTGGCATGTAGGCAGATGATATTGGACTTTGAGCACAACAAATGGTTGTCAGTTAACGTTGTCCAAGCTGCATGGTCCGATCAATGGATCATGATATTGATCAGGACGAGGCACAGCCTACATGATCATGACTCATTCAAGGTTTGACGCTGTATTAGTGGTACTCAAGGACCCCTGACAATGCTCCCAGAGGGTAGGTCCGTGGGCGGTGATCGGTGTCCGGACGAAAATTAGCGAT
This sequence comes from Gloeostereum incarnatum, assembly GCA_004338095.1. Lineage (NCBI taxonomy): Eukaryota > Fungi > Basidiomycota > Agaricomycetes > Agaricales > Cyphellaceae > Gloeostereum > Gloeostereum incarnatum. Next base: position 2,693,438 of record RZIO01000005.1, read on the forward strand.
TTTGGGCGTCCGTGTCCGGATTTTCACCCACGAGCTTTGCCCGAATCCGTGTCCGGAGGTAGATCTACCCTCAGAAGCGCTCCAAAAGCTAAAATAGAGTCAAAATCGCTCCTGACGTTAATGTCAACCATTTTCAGGTAGAAGTTAGCAATCTACACCAGATTGTGCTTCACTCAGGCTCGAACACTGCGCCTCCAAGGTTCAGCCACTGCACAGTGGCGCTCGCCTACTAAGCTATGGGGTCTTTGTCTGTATAGGGATCCAACGTCTCCACATCCTGTGGGGTGTGTGTCCGGATTATCGACCCAGCCTCAGGCAGATTTTGGCCCCCTCGTGTCTGGATTTCACCTAACATTCAGAAAAATTTCGCTGTTCCGTGTCTGGAACCAGTGCTACCCTCTGTGAGCATTGTCAGGGGTCCTGGTACTCAATTCCGATGTATTTTTTTTTGTATTTTTTTTAAACACGTGCATGATGTGATCGGTGAGCTATGTGCCTGGTCAGAGTTCAAACCTTGCCGAGTGGTGGAGGTTGGTGGTGGCCCATCGCAAAAAGTCTCAAAAAATACTTGCAAGCATATCTATGGAGAATACATGGACTGCTGATGATGACAGACTGACCAGCATTCTCAGGAATATGTATGGGGCCCATAGATTACCTCAGACACCTCAGCCACATGCTCATACCCAATATGGCCTTCCAACTCCATTCACATCCTTCGATACTTGCGAACGACTCATGTACAGTTCCCAGAATAGTCATTCTCAGTTGCCCACCCATCCATCAAATTCACCTCCAGCCCCTCCAAATAGATATCCTAGCCCCGATGTATACACCAACCCAGTTGAACATTGCAGCCCAGATTTGCCTGATGCTGTCTATTTTCCCAAGAACATGGCTTCGTATAATGCAAACTATGTGCCAAACTATGCAGAACCAGAAATAAATTTCTGTCATGCTGATTTTCAACCTGCTTACTCTGATGTACCATTCCAAGAGAGTGCACCTGCTGCATCTCCTGCTCCAATACCAATACCAGCAACCCAACAGCCTCATGCCCCAATACTGGTGACCTAAAAGCCTCCCACCTCAATGCTAGTAACGCAACAGCCTCTTACTCTAAAGCCAGTAATGCCATAGGTGATACCTGTTAGCATGCCATCTCAGAATTCTCAGGCTACTATCTTCCAGCCAGTCCAGAATCTGTCAGGTGGGCCAGAAGGAGCAAAGTCATAGGGTAAGCCAAAAGCACAAGTGGAGGAGACGAAGAAGGAGAATGTTGCTGCTGGAAAGCCACTAAAGCAGGCAAAGAACTTGAAAGTATCAAAAGAGGCAGGAAGCAAGTCTGGGTCAGGGAACTGGCAAACTGGAGGGGGTTCAGATGACGAGATCGCAAAGCTGAAGGATGAGGATAAGAAAGGAGATGAGATCAAGATATCTAATGAAGAGAAAGATAGAAAGTTGTCTGACAAGGACAAGCTGACTGTCGTTAGATGGGTAACAGATGAAAAGCATTGGGCAGACTTTAAACTAAAGCAGGCAAGCTTTTGGATCAAGATATGTGTTAGTTTTGCTTGCAAACAACTTGCCTTAGTTATGTCTTTACCATGTATACCTAGCTTGCAAACAACATCTTGTTGGGACACAATATTATATCTACCCAGATATAATTATATTGGAACTGAGCATGGGACTTATACAAAGCCTGTTGAGAGTGTTCAGAGCATACAGGAGGGGGAGATAGGGATGCTGATAGAATGGATCCATCAGATGCTAATAACAAGGATGAACAAACCCATAAATAAGCTATAGAAAATAAACATAAACGTGCATGTAAAGGAAAGAACAACTTTAGTCAAAATATGTTGGATAAGTTTAAAGAATCAGAGGTCTTTGAGCTGATTGACAATGTGTATGTTCCATATTTCTCTGCAAGTTTTACATGTGCTTAATATCTTTCTAGTGCAAGAGATGATCCAAGTATTGTTCAGATGCGTGGTTTTTACTCCACTGCCCCCATTTCCGATGATGAAGATGAAGATGATCTAAAGAAGCATGTCAAGCACAGCGAAAGTGATGATGAGGATCTTGCTGAGGCCAATATCAACCAAAATATAATCGTGAAGGCTGTCTCTACAATTGAAGCAAAGGCACATAGCACCAATGTGATTGCCTAGGCTAATCTACAGATTACAAGAAGGTGAGACCTCTGTAAGGAAGAGGAACGAAAGGAGCACCAAGAAATGTTTGCATGGCAGCTGTGGCTAGAAGAGGAGAAAGCTGCATGCAAGAGAATGTGTAAAGCTGCTAAGCAGGATCAAGTTTAGTGGGATCATGCAATGAAGATGCTGGAGAGTACGAATGCTATTGTGTAGGCCAAAGGTGAAAGGCTTCTAGAGAAGCTTGAACATCATAATAAGGAGGGCAATCTTTGATTGCAATTCTACAGGATACCATTATTCATTACTTAACTAGCATAT
>RZIO01000005.1:2732252-2756881 GCA_004338095.1 Gloeostereum incarnatum
CAAGTCTCATGCTCAGTCAAAAGTCACAAGAGCCAGAATGAGCAGGATCAAGCCAAATAGAATCAAATAAGCAGGATTAAGCCAAGACTCCATTGGTTGACTGCCAGAGCTATTGTTCCTTTTCATCCATACAGTTGGTTGATTGAATCAATGCATCTTCTCTGCCTTCTCTGTTAAATGTGTGACATTCTATGACATATTTTGTTTTATTATTATATGTGATGCATCCTCAATTTGTCAAAGAAAGGCTTAGTCATACCCAAACAATGTGTCTGAGTCCATGACAACAAGTTTCTTGCACTTTCTTCCTTCTACCACCACCACCTTTCTGCCTCTCCTCCATATCTTTTCTTTTGCATGCTACTCTATCAGCAAACCCTCCCCAGTGACCTCCTTAGCAACATGTATCAGCATCCATTGACCCTCAGATGGCAACACTTGGTCAAAGTTGGGACAGCAATAAGGGTACTAGAACCCATTTAGCTATTAATGGGACAAGTAGTAAGTTACAAGCCCAGTACATCTTTCCCTGTTCTTAGCTAGCTATGATCTCCTAATAGAGAGTACAGGACATCATTGCACAGGAACAGAGAAAGAGTTCTAGGACTTCTGAGACCTTTAATATAATAGAAATACCATTCCACATATTGTCTCACCATAGTCTTGATCCAGTGAATGATAAAGGTAACAAATGTACTAGTCAAGGCCTGGATGTTTTACAATTGCTGGGGTAGTAAACATTGAGTAAGTTTGTCTAAGTTCTTTATCACAGCAGCTTCCTGATGAATCTTGCAGGCTCATCTGCAACTGAGAATAGATACAGGAGCACCATGTGATGTGGGATTCTTGTATGCCTCCCTGTCATCCTTCCCTTATCAGTTACTTACATCTAACTATTACAGTATTTTCAAGAGCTAGCAAAGGCAGTAAAAGCAAGGTATGTATTGTTGCCACTGTCTCTGCTATCTGTCTCATGTATACCTTCTTTAGAAGCATGTGTCACTCTTGGTTCTTATCTGTGAGTTAATGAACCCCTCCCCTTCATGCCTGCCTGGCTGATTCAGAAGACAATGTATTCTGTGCTATCAGAGTGAAGTGGTGAGTATTCTAGTGCTATGGAGGCAGCAGCATAGTATATAGTATGGTAGAGCTTGATTAAGCCAGATTAGGACCCTCTTTGAATTGATCAAAAATGTGCACAATCTGGCTTAATAGAGACACAATTAAGTGAAAAAAATAGCCCAAATCTCAAGCTAGGATGAGCCAGATTAGGCAACCTCAATATTTTGCTTTTGCTCAATTTGGCTCATGCTAGCTCCACGATGGGCATGAGCTTTTTGTACCCTGAAAATCCTGTAAAATAAGGCTTACTGAGAAATTTTATTTTGTCGCTGGTGGCTCATTATGCACGTGGAAACACTTTGAATATTTTATCATTTGTTGGCGCTGAAGGAACGCTGAAACGTGGTGGATCTTTCATAAGGATCTCAGATTGAAATTCTGTAAAATAAGGTCATAATTCATTATTATTTTGCTGCTAATTGAGTGAAAATCAGCTCAGATCATTTCTTATAGCTTTTCCATGAAGAGATGGCTAAATATGGCCTTATTATAGCCTCATTTTGAGAAAATTTTACGAAAACCCATTCCTAGTCATTCTTCATTGATTTTCTTCTTCAAAATGATGATAAATTATGACCTTATTTTACAGAATTTCAATCTGAGATCCTTATGAAAGATCCACCACGTTTTAGCGTTCCTTCAGCGCCAACGAATGATAAAATATTCAAAGTGTTTCCACGTGCATAATGAGCCACCAGCAACAAAAATAAAATTTCTCAGTAAGCCTTATTTTACAGGATTTTCAGGTGTACAAAAAGCTCATGCCTGTCGTGCTCTTGTAACTTTTGACTGGGTCTCATACATGAGAATCCTGCTTCAGGTTAAAGTATGACACATATTCCTACCACTTGTTTTAGTAGTTTATCCAAGTTGGGTATGTGAGTGCTTTGTAGGCAACAATAATGATGTATGTACCTGCACCTAGAGATAAGAGAATAAAATAAAATCAAGTTACTGGAACATAATGACAGCTAAGTACTCCAAATCTGTTTCTTTGGTCAGGTGTAATATACACAATGAAATACAAACCTAACAGATGGGAACATTCTCTACACCTCCTTCTCATCCCTTTGCACACAACCCAGAGGATACACACTTGGGCTTGGGGCAGTTGAATTTGAGAGATGGGCTTCTTCTAGTATGCATTGTACTGGCCTGGTGACTTGGAATATAAACTCTGCACTATTTGAGTTAGAAAATCTGAGAAAGAAGCAAGGATAATCTATTAAGCTCCTGGTACTTACCTCTCTCTGAAAGCATGTATCTTTGCCTCAACATCAGCCAATGCTCTCACTGTTACACAAGATTGACCATCTACTCATCTATTGAGAAACTTTTATGATCATAGAGATCCTGGAAAGGGCACCCATTATATGATGACCAGAGCCTATAAATAAGGAAGCAGGCAGGTAAGACAGCATTACAGAGTTGACAATAATTGCCACCCATGAGGTGCATCATCATGCAAGAGAGCTACTGGAGCACAAGGCTTATGCCTAAGATTGGCATGATAAGCTTGTAGACACCATTAAACATATACACTATGTCATGCTGTTAAGTACAGGGCTCCATTGCGCTTCAAAGTGCGAACCATTAAATGTCCATGGACAGAATGAACGAGGTCCATCGAGTTTTATGGAATCAGCAGTCGTGGCCTGAAAGACAGGATGTAACGCGGTGCCAGGGCCCCAGGAGTATGCTCCAAAAAAGGCAACTGAACTCGTTTTAAACCTTGACCCTCCTCGGCAACGGTGAGTAAGGCTGTTGAAAGCTCAAGCTCATCGCAAGAAGTTGACTCGACCATTTCCGAGTTTAGGTCGTTGCTATGTCTTTGAGAACACGTCGTGAATGTACCAATACTTGTCGCTTTTCACGAATGCCATTGTCTACTTCCCGGAACTTAGGACCAGAAGACAAGACGTCGAATCTCAATCTCTCTCCTCTGCCTGGGCCGCCAACTTGGAATTCTCTGTACTTCCAGTCCCAGCCTACTGTCTTCCTTTCATCAATCTCGTGCTCCATACCCACTCGATGAAATAAGCCATATCCATGACTTTCCACAAACATCAGTGTCAGCTCAATCGCACCAACAGCCGGTATGGGTTGTCCTGGTGGCGTCCCCACGATCTTCCAAGAGTCCAAATCACGAATGAGATTCTCCAATCGTCCGATGACGATTGCCCATCTCTCTCTATTGTAGCACTCATAGGCCTTCTTTCTTCTATTCCCGCTAACCACTGGCTCGTCGCAGGTCACAAGGGTGGCCTTAGCTGAGAAGACGAAATACCCCGAGTCTGTCATCTCCCCTCTTGGTGCGCCTTCCGGCCGCCATGTCTCATCCTCACCGACTAACTCGAACGCCAACATCCTCCCTCTCCTTGTCTGAATGAATGCCCGTCCACTCACACTCGTTTCTGGCATCTGCGGTAGTGTTGATAGTTCCGATGATGGCGGTATCCAAGGTGCGATGAACAACCACGTAGCAGGGTCTCCTCTCCTCATCATCACCTGGATGAGTTTAATCGTCGCCTTCGTCCTATCGTCCCTACCAAACTGAGACACATCAAGGTTCACGCCCAAGAGGTCCATGATACTGAACACCATATCCACAGGACGCGAGGATGAACGCACGTATGCGGATGCCCAAATAAAACGTTGGGGAGGGAAGCAGGGCGCGCCGCAGAAGACTTGCCCCTGGGCTATAAATGATTCTCACGGGAGACCTGTCATATCTCTCTGAAAGCCCAGGCTCGACGACTCTCAACCACTCTTCCCAACCCCACATCACCCTAAACAGCAAGTCGAGCTTGCATGTTACCGACCGTCCCGGTTCTACAACAGTTTCTAGGGGATGGATCTTTCTGTTGAGTAAGAACGTGCGGACCCGGTCGCTATATCCCTCCTTGTCGCATCGCTCTTCAAGAAAGGCATAGTACGATGGATATGTGAAACTGAAAATACAGTGAGCCTTCTCCTCCCCGGGGGCCGCCGCCTCCTGCAGCGTCCACGCCCTGTCGATCCAGGTTGTCGGCTCCGACAGTCCAGCAAGCCTGACTAGACCACCTGGTAGTACCAGACACGGGTCGCTCCTCTTGTAGATCCTATACATTCGCTGGATCTGCCAGCTCTTGTCCTTCCCTTGTGTCTGCAGGATACAGAGCCGGTCCAGCCATAGGTAACTCCGTGAGAATGCACGGGCAGCGAGGCAGGCGGTGCGGATGACGTCGATAGAGATGGGGTCAGCGTGTGTGTGGCGCCCGAGACAGTGAAAGAAGGCACGGAGACTCCGGGAGGGAGCTGAAGGTCGCGCCAGGGGTAAGAGATGGCAGCGAAGGAGGGGAGAGGCGAGGAGGAGAGCTCTAATGATGTCGCATCTAGCGTTGGCGGGTACTCGATGATCCTTAGTTCATCCGCATCAAGGAATGCGGCGCAGTCGAGCAGACGTAAACGGCATGGTGCGGCAAGGGAGTCAAGCTCTATGGTCGCTCTATCGAGAGCTGACAGTGGAACGAGGCAGACTGTTTTTGGAGCGTTGCGATTGACGGGCGGTATGTCGGTGTCGGGTCTATTAGTATGTCCATCGATCGGACCTGAAGCTGCGTATGATGAGTGCTGTCAGATTGAGCATTTCCAGGCTCTTTACCTGCCCTTCTCCTTCTGGAGCATCTCCTGACGATGAAATAAATGATCTCCACCACAGTTATGGCCAGAAACTTTGCTAAGTTGGAGTCCATCGACGGAAACGCGCTGATGGTTAAGATCTAGAAAGAATGCTGTACACGAAGACGTGTCTGTTAGTCTTCCACCTAATCTCCATTGCCACGAGGCATTCATGATTCCGAGCTTACTTGGCCCGTGGCTCTGCGTGTATGGCCATCTTCGTCCATTCCAAACGTCCTTTCGCCAGCTATGCATTTATGGAGTCAGGGAAGTGGCGAAGAATCTTGACTGCGGTCGGCGTGTTTATCGACCGCCGAGAGCTCACACAGCCTACGCCATGCACAAGGTCACTCGACGTTTGCAGAGCGAATTGCCACCGCTTCGTGTCTTGTAGTTTTCCCGAACGCAAGACGAACAATCGCCACGACTCGGGTACCGTGCTATGACAGAAAGAGATGAACTCTTGTTTCCACCATACGGAGCCATAGATTCTACAAAGAAATGTCAGAACCCGGTACGGGTAGCAAGGCGTAGGAGTGAAACAGAAGACTGACAGAATGGAGCCATCAAGAGCAAAATCGACCAGTGAAAGGTGGGGGATCACGTCAGCACTATTGTATCGGTCAGAGTTTACAGCTGAGATAGAGGACGCCAGTCGTTCCGGTCCTCCTATGTGGGGGAAGATCTCAGGAACGCTCCATACGCTCTTGATACCATGTTATATATAGGAAAGCATGGAGAAGGTAAATCGTGGAAAAGGGGCAGCCTTGCCAGCATTTAGTCGCCTTTGAAAGGAACAGAGAATGCGAAGTTCATGTACCATGGAATCGAACGCGAACAGGTGCTATATTATATGAGTAAAGCTATGGTAGTATCCAGTGGAGGAAATACACGTACTGGTGAATTCTATACACACCGTCTCGTCTTTTGTCTTGTTGCCGTTTCGCCCGCCATGGACGTTATGTCCCAGCCGGAGCACTACGTTCCAACGTTCAACATTCAACGACTACTCCACTGAATCCTCGCCTTCCGACACTTAAAATCAGTCCCAGACAATATTAAGCAAAACACAAAGATTATCTGCTCAATGTCGGCTGCAGGAGGTTGGCTGGAGAGTGTGTATGTAATGTGAATGATGTAAGCATAAAATGGCTAGTCCGGACTTGTCCGGACCGAGAAATTACATCTTTCCAAAGCTTTCCAACCGCCTTACCCTCAGCCATCATCCAAATCAACTTGTTCAGGACAGGATGTTTAAATAAATAAGGCTCAACCATCTGCATCAATGTCAGACGTCCAACAGTGATGCATTATTCGGTTTCTCTTCCCCTCAGTTCACCTCATGTCAACCTCGTGGAAGTTTTCCAGTCTGACCTACCACTATCTACTTGTTACTAACCACTTGTTGCTTCAATTCCTTCGAAAAGATATGAGCGGTAGGTTCAAATTCATTCTACGTTTCGTCAGGCGGAGATGTTAAGCAATCTATTCCGCAGTCATTCTCTCTCTTTGGACAAAGCTCGCAGCACTATTTAAGAGACAGCCTCGACAAAGTACACTAACGTCTGATGCTGGCATAGATATTGACTGGGCCCTTCTTGCTTTGAAAAGGCACGAAGAGACGGAACAGACATCATCATCGATAATACTTGCAGAGAAGGTTCTCTCTGTTATCATTATGTCTTGCAACGTACGCACCCAGGATAGTCATGTGTTTAATGAGCCTCCTCCAAATCCAACGCCTGTTCCCAGGAAACATTTCCTTGCATCAGCCGATGGGATCCGCTGGTGGCTGACTTCAAAGGTCTCCGAGCTTTGTTAGCTGATCACATTACAAGTCTCGAATCCGTGGCAGCCAAAAAGATTGGTCCCTCTGAGCAGATTCACCTTGGAGTCAAGCGTTTCTTTCCGTACGTCGTCGCGCCACTATTCGTGAACTGCCTACCATCTTTGTTCCTCAGAACCCTTGCGCATGTCGCATCAGCGCTACGGAATTGCATCACATCCCGCAGAAGCCATCGTCTTTGGCTGATCTTCTGTTTGCATGCTCGTGGTTTGAAGAAGAACACCGAGAAGTATAGACAGGATGTAGTTGAATTATCCCGTATTCTCCGCGTACGTATCTCCCCTTCAAGCTGAGGTCTTACCCATATCACCATTGCGCAGGAAACTCTGCCCGAGGTCATCTGCAACGTTTCTGTGGACGATCTCAGCACAGATGTGCCTCTGGACATCTCAACGACAGCCACGCCTCGTCGATACCGCCTGGTAGACTGCAAACAGCTCACCGAGAATTACATCCTTTCCATTTCTGAATTCAAAGACTTCCCTCGTGTCGGCTACTCTGCCATCTCTTACGTGTGGCGCCACCCATACGAATTCGCCAAAGACAGCAACAGAGAGTTCTCCGTCAAGGGCGCCGAGGATGGGGATCCAATCAACGTCGACGTCTTGCGCCATGCGTGTGCGGCCTCCCTTAAACGAGATTTTGCATACCTATGGTTAGACAGATTATGCATTATGCAGACCCGCACCGATGATAGGAACTGGCAGATCAAGCAGATGTACCACATGTATCTATACTGCGATCTATGCATCGTTCTCGCTGGTGGTTTGCAGCACCTTCCCGTCGTCAGTGAGGAAACAGTGTGGATACATCGCGGATGGACTTTGCAGGAAGTCGTTGCCCCGCAGACCGTGACTGTCCTATTTGCATGGAAGCTGGGGCCGGGAGTGGGCCAAGCAGGCGGTGACGACCCACAGCCTGTATTAGATGTCGTTCCAGGGCAATCCGCCGCAGCCTCACTATCTCTCATCCTCAGTGCATGCACTACCGGCTCTCTTTCATTCACAGGTGACCAGCTGCCAGGAAGACCCAGTGTGATGGTTGAGGCCAAGATGTTCATGAATCTCCCTCCCAACTACAGCTGGAACGACGCTCCGTTTTGGCGGCCAACGCGCAGGATCCTCCCTCCTAATGTTGCAGCACTGACCATCGCTATGGATCCAGAAACAGACGAGGATATGAGGTACCACGCGATATGGCAGAGCGCCCTCGTTCGTACATCCTCACGCCCAGTAGACATGGTTTTCAGCATCATGGGTTTGTTTGGTGTCTCCCTCGAACCATCCGAATTCAAGGACACAAGGGACCGCCTGAGACCGACAATAGCTCTCGCCCGGAAAATCCTCGAGAAAGGCGGCCGTGCAACCTGGCTTGGCATCGCGTTCAAACTCGACCCCTGCGCACAGCTCTCCACCTTTCCTGTGTTTCCCCAAACGAGCGTTTCGGGGAAAGCGCTCATACGCACACGAGAAGGTGGAATCCGTGAGGTATCTCAGCTGGTGGATAGCGAGTATCCATATGCTGGCGCGCTTGTGCCTATGCCACAAGGGAGCATGGATGAGGATGGTTACTTGTCGTTCAGAGCTAAGGCAGTACCACTAGTTCGTGCTGAGGCTGGAACGAAACTTGTAGACAGCGACCCAATGCCTTCAGTGATAGTCGCCCAAGACAAGACGCTCTGGCGTGTCCATCGCGTTGACGAAGGGTCGTGGAAGCCCGCTACGTATGCAGTCCTTCTGGGCTGGTTCAACGGATACTTTCCCGGCCATACGCCTGCGGAAGACGCAAAAAACGTCCGTGCGATGTTGTTGGAAGAACACGCGCCGATGAGGTTTCATTTACGTTCATACTTTCTCTTGAGTATGAAATGCCGAGCCTGGGTGATGTCCTGGGAAGCGCACAGATTTAGCGTTGGTGGTCCACAAGCCCTGGACTCGAGGTCTAGTGATGACGAAGTCATTGACGCCACGCAAGAAGTTTCTGTCCCGGACATGGAGATGTTTCGTACGGCTCCTAACTTCTCCCCCCGGGGGCCGGTGTCTCTTAGGGACCACACCGCACGAAAGGCTCGCTGGGCTGTCCCTCAATCCGTGCTTGAACGTAGTTTCCAAGCTAAGGTTGCAGGTCAGGACGCCGATGTGGTACTAAACTAACTATCCCAGTTACTGCACTATGCTAGGATTTAGATAAAGAATAATAAGCAATTACTGTGTCCTTGAATGCATTTCGACACCCGTTACACCCTCGCTTTGGGACATAAAAGTGCTTCCATATATGTATTGCTGTTGTAGTTTGGTTGTAGTGAGCGCCGCATTTGATGACACAGCCTTTCGGATATACAGCTCGTTTCAACTCGTTTCTGCTAGGAGCATTGTAAGCACCGTAAGCACAACCCTCGCAGGCAACTCGCAGGAACACCTTTTATGTGTTTCTTTTTCCGTGATATTTTCTCTGTACGTGCCTTTATGATTTGGGACCTACGAGCATTTTTCGTTAACCCTTCTAATAGATCCCCATACAATCCCGATATCACTTCCCCTCGGTCCATTTGTCGCTCCACTTGAATAGAGCTCTTCGCTCTTGTTTTGGCCTTCTTCAGGGCACTTTTTCTCTCTATTTCTCCCCTCGGAATGACTGGGCTCGGCTGTTGTTTGAGCTTGGTCGATACACGTCATACTATTCTCATTAGTAGACGATGCAGGTGCTGCGCTGCCTCTATCTCCCCCCTCTAAATGGGTAGTTTCAGCCTTCAAGTCTATCGGTACTTGGTCGTTGCTTGTCGTGCTAGTTTTGCTGATGGAAGGCGCAGCCGCTACGCTATTTCCCCCTTCAAGTTGACCGGTTGTGGCTTCTATTGGGATTTGGTTGTGTGACTGTGGGTTAGATCTGCTGATAGATGGCGCAGGCTCCACAACGCTCCATGCTTCGGAGTGACTCGCTTCGGCTTCTCTTGAAACAGGGTCGTGGTTTGTCGTGCTAGTTGTGTCGATAGATGGTGCGGGCGCTGTGTAACCATCTAAGACGGACATACTACGCTCGGAGGAGGAGGAGGAGGAAGGGGGGGTCTGATTCGGGGACCTGCTTAGCGATCACGATCCCAATTGAGGTGGCGTAATTTCTTCTCGCCTCAGCTATACGCTCTGTCAGTTTTCTCCTCATCAACGTGTCAGGCCTTTTTTCTTTCCTATCACGCTCGTATTCCTCCTTGTCTCCATCCCACCATCTGGCTTCTGCCGGCCTTGTGGCTGAGAAGAATATAGGCAGCAAAGATTTGCCTACTCGTGGGTAGGCTTCTTCGAGATCCATCAGTGCATGCATCACCTTAAACTGCTCAAAAACTTCAATTTTCTTTATGTGAATCCCACTCGTACTCGGGATTCGGCGCGCACCCGCAACGACGACATTTTGCGCCATGCCAAGCCCGCCGACGGCAAGAAGATACCAAGTATCTTGCTCTAAACTTGTCACCGTGACGAGAACTACGATCCACAGGACCGCGAGGACCGAACACACGATCTGCGTTAACCGTAAGGTTGCTGGCAAACCTCCGATCGATTTACGCCAGCGGTGTTGCTCGCTATTCCGCCCTATCCTGGGTGTCTCTGCCTGTGCGAGATCCTCAAGATCCAATCCACTCCCATTCCCAATGATAACCATGACATGCCTGGATCCATTACCCCCGGTCAAACTTACGACTTTCTTCGTGTTTCGGCGACATGCCCACTTTTCAGCGCGCCACTGGGGGAGCAGTATGCCAGTCGCAAGAGCCAGCACCGTCCCGCCTGCAGTGACGAGCATGACAGACCAGTTCCTGTGCAGCACATACGGGACAGCGGCGATGCCCAACTGCACGGCGATGACAACGAGTCCACTCAGCCAGTACTCATCAATGCTCGCCACCCCTGCTGTGAGTCTAGGATCTGTTTCAAACACCGTAATCTTCAAACCCACGCTATCCGGTAGCGGATCTTCGTGGTCTCGCAGTAGGCGACCGAGCAGCCATGACTTGTTATCGCGCGCGTAGCCATTCTCCGTGTTGATAACCTTGCACGAAAAATCTGGCGGAGGCATGAGGCGCCCGTCACCGACTACATGCATGAGCGTATTGAATGAGTATGCCACCCAGCCGAAACTGAAGGCAACAGGAATGAGGGTGCGTCCAGAGAGCTGAGCGAGGGCTTTGAGAACGACGTCACCGCCGATCACTAGAAGAATGGAAAGGGTATCCTCAGGGCCTTTCCATGTTTCTCGGAAGCTCTGAGAAGCAACGTCTCGACGAAATGGCGTGGGCAGTGCAAGGCATTTTGGGATAGCAGCCCTGTCTAGCAACATGACCGCTGCACCCAACCTTGCTAAGAACGCACAAGACGAGTTTCTCGTCCACTGAAACTTGCGATAACTAAGCTACCACATGGCTGTTCGAGGAGCCCTTCAACTCACGAGTGTGATCATCGACTCAGGATCCTAGCAAGATATCTTTGAGTATACTATTCGAGCTAAGGGTAGTTGCGTAGGAAGATGGCTAGATTCCAGCCAGAGACCTGTCCAGAGGATGAGAGGTTGACTTGCTGAGTCCACTGCTAGAGGCGTCAACGGTTACTATCCGGCGAGTCTGTGAATGTATATGGGAATAGTGTTGGACAGCTTCCAAAGTCCTTCCCCGTGTATTTCGCCATGTCACGCCTACGCTCCACCTTCGTCTATCTTCATCTCCCCATGTCAGCCCATTTCCTTCCCGCTCCTTGTGGACCAATTGTGGATTGTGGCGAATCATGATCTTTATATGAGGTCGCGTTTTACGACAACGGCCAAAACAAAATTGAACCATTCCGCCTCTCGTGTGCTCCGGAGTCCGCAGGACCTCGGCAAGTCGCTTTAACGTTCTTGTATTCTTACTTAGGGAATGTGATACAGCAATGCCAATGATCCAAGCGTACCACTGCCTAGCACCCAGCGCCTGTACTCGCCCTCGAACTGTATCACGCGCGGCTACTTCAGAAAGCGTGCAATCACCGAGTTCTATCAAGCTACGGAGGATACTTTGCGACCATGTCGAGTTGTTTTCGGAACACAATTAGGTGGATACGAAGGTTGTCATCACCTCCTATACGCTGTCTTACCTTAGACTCACAGATAAAAGAGAGGTGTAATCATCCGATGATGGCGTTGAATTAGGGACGAGGATGACAGAAGAAATGTCTTGGCCTGATTTGTTTGACGAACAGAATGTACTGCCTCGGGGCACACTTGGGACCAGTTTGTACAGCAACCGGATACCACGCCACATACACACCAGCATCCTCTCCCTTACTACATCTCCGTTATGCACGGGCTTTACGCAGACATGTGTATACAAAGCGCTGGGGTGATACACGAGACAGCCTACCCAAGCCTGGAACTGATGTACACCTCGGAATGCCCACACACACAGACGCATCACGATGTCCATCCCCGCCTGTTATTAGGACGGGCAGTGACGCACGTTGAATACCCCTTGCGAACGAGTCCCCCAGTGACACTGGCGGAGACGTTGACAACGGCATAATCTCTTTTCGTCATCTTCGACTTCCTCTCTCCCGGAGAGAGTGACGAACGGAAGCAAATCGTCCATGCCAGAAGAACCTGCGCCGAGCAAATCACTGTCTTCCGTGTCCTGGTCTTCCCCGGTGGGACTGACGAACGCGTCGTTGCAACGGCACTGCGCCTTCTCCCGCACTCTCTCCGTCGAGTCCAGCGCTCCATACAGAATGCGTACATGTATCGTTCGCTGGTGGTACAGGAAAGTCGGTGTCGTCGAAGGAAAGCTCTCCACCATTTTCATCGGTAACAGATAAAAGTGGTCCTATAGAAGTCGAGGTCGTCCAGGGAAAGCTATTTGCAAACCATGTCCAAAGCTGAAGGAGAGAAGAACCGCAAGATAGAATTTGGAAGACGTAACTTGTCTCCTCATCTTTACTAAGGGCAGACATTAGATGCACGCGGGTCAAGCTATGGTATCCGAAATGTGTAGAATACAAGCGTGACAAGCGTCCACACTCCAGCGTCTATGCGAATGGACGGTGACAGATTACAGGAAGAATCGGACTCCGTTAGAGGTCCCCTTGTCTTTTCCTATACGCAATGGTCGCAGGGAGCTTGAAGGTGAGAAAGGAACCTTGAGGAAGGAAGGAAGAGGAATTGCGGATTATTTTCAGCCCGACCCCGAGATTAGATTAGATCAAAATTCATCAAATACTAGTTAACACCGCGACGATCATGATGCTTCCCTCGTTTCCTCCTAATGTCAGTCCAAACGACCCCGTCGAGACCCAGCCGACTATTGGCATCATAGGCATGGGCGCTATGGGCAAAATGTATGCGAATTTGCTCTCGAAAGCTGGGTGGAAGAAGTACGTTTTCTGTGTTGTGTTCAGACTCCTATTGAGTCATTAGGATAGAATTCACGTTTGTGATATACCACAGAAGTATGAAACTTTGAAATTGGAGTATTCGAGTAAGTTTTCTCTTTTTCAGCTTCTCCGTTGACAGCGATAATCCCTTTCACGTGTAGACATCCCAGGAATTTCAGTCCTTCACGATGGACACGCTGTGTCTCGGTCTTCAGATTTTATCATGTATTCTGTAGAGGCCGAGTTCATATCCCAGATCGTCTCTCAATATGGCCCTTGTACGTGTGCTTTTCCGGCACAACAACTGTCTAATGCGTCCCATCTAGCTACCAAACTCAACGCGATCGTGTCCGGCCAAACGTCCGTGAAAGCGCCAGAGAAAGAAGCGTTTGAGAAGTATCTCCCGGAAGACGTTCATATCGTGTCGTGTCACTCCCTTCATGGCCCGACAGTGAACCCTCTCGGTCAGCCTCTGGTAGGCATCTCTATCGCCCCACTTGGTAAGGCACTAGTTGACGGCCCTGACCTTGAAAATTTTCAGATCCTTATCCAACACAGAGCGCCGGATTGGGCCTTGAACGTCGTTGAAAGTCTACTCCGGTCCTTTGGCTCGCGATTCGTCTACATGTCCTATGAGGATCATGACATTGTGACAGCGAACACTCAAGCAGTCGTACACGCGGCTTTCCTCAGGTAAACGCATTTCTACTCGCCGTCCCTCATTTAACCGACCGCTTACAGTATGGGCACAGCATGGGCGTCGTCCCTATCCTACCCATGGGAGCACGGGCTCTACGTGGGGGCATTGAGACCGTCAAAGTCAACCTCGCTTTACGAATCTACAGTAACGCATGGCATGTCTACGCAGGGCTCGCCATTCTCAACCCACAGGCCCGGGAGCAGATCGATCAGTACTCTAGAAGCGTAACAGAACTGTTCAAGCTCATGCTCGAAGCGGGTTCTGGGTCTGCAGAAAGCGGCGCAGAGACAGAACGGAAGCTCCGTGAACGGGTGGAGTGGGCGAGGTCGGTGGTGTTTGGCGAAGGCACACCACGAAGGAGAAGACCGATCCTCCTTTCGGAAGATGTTTTGGATCGGTTTAGTCTGGGGAAGCAGGCGTCTCCTGAGTCGGCTTCGAAAAGCTATAGACCGAATTCGCATCTCTCGCTGCTTGCGATGGTGGACTGTTGGGCTCATTTGGATATAAAGCCGTTCCATCATCTCTCCCTCGCAGCTACGCCCATCTTCCGTCTGTTCCTAGGTGTAGCGGAGAATCTGTTTCTGTCCCAAGTGCATCTACATGCGGCCATCCATTCTGCCATCCACGACACCTGGCACCGGTCTGATGATCTGGAGTTTGTAATCGCCGCCAGAGGATGGAGCCAGTGCGTTAGTTTTGGAAGTTTTGAAGTGTACCGGAAGCGGTTTGAGGAGACACGGAAGTTCTTTGAAAGTCGGTTTAATGAGGCAGGCGTCTTAGGAAGTGAGATGATCAAGGCTGTCATGGAAACAGAGGTGCAGGAGGATAATTAATATGCCAATGTGTATGTCCCTGGGGCCTCAAAAGAAATTTGCCTCTGTGCCACACATGTCACATCCTAAAATGATTACGTCGGCCCGGTTACTCAAGAACTTTTTCCTGACCGTCACGGTCATGATCCTGAGGATAGCAGGTACAAGCAGCTCACCGCTCAGCCTATGTCGTTGTGCAGTCTTCAAGCGATTTGCTTCCACTACCGACGCGTCTTCGAAGGCTTTTTCAAAAACTCTACTTCTTCCGAAGACTGACTTTCCGCTATGGATAAACCCTGAAGTGACGGAGAAACCATTCAGAAAACGGACTTGCGAGGAGCTTTACCGATGGCAGGTAAGTATTATTCATCTATCTTCATGTTCCTAAGTGTTGAATGGTGGGGGATTGCCAGTGGAACAACACGGATCGAGCTCTGTTCGTATTTCACGATGGACCTCCTTACGCCAATGGAGACTTGCACATGGGTGAGCGGTCTGCGTAGTATTGCTATTCAAAGCTCTATCATGCTCGTTAGGACACGCGTTGAACAAGATTCTGAAGGATATCATCAATCGGTTTTACGTTTTGAGAGGATATAAAGTCCAGTGAATTAGTTCTCCTTCTCCCTCCCTCCCGCTGACTGACATTTTCTCCAGATATATCCCAGGATGGGACTGCCACGGTCTTCCAATTGAGAACAAGGCGCTGCAGGAGCTTGGGGTACGCATACCTTTTCCCCCCATCGTTTGATACTCACATGGGAGCAAAGACAGATTCTGCGACGGTACCAGCGATGACTATACGACAAGCTGCTCATTCCACCGCCATACGTGAAGTTGCCTCGCAGAAGGAGCAGTTTCGGCATCTCGGGATAATGGCTGACTGGGACAATGACGACGCGACATATCGGACTTTGGGTTAGTGTACATTCCCTCTCTTTGTGTCTCTGTATCTGACTTGCTAGTAGACCATCACTACGAGATGCGGCAGTTGGGAATCTTTCAGAAGATGGTCGAGAAGGGTAAGAATGTCGCCTTCCTCTCACAAGATAGCTTCACATCTGGTTTGAAGGGCTTATTTTCCGACACTATCGGCCAGTCCATTACTCCCCCTCTTCACGTTCAGCTTTGGCCGAGGCGGAGCTTGTATACAAAGAGGATCACGTCTCGCATTCCGTCTATGTCACTTTCAATATCAGCACGTCAAACGGAGCCCTACCAACGGACACTCAGTTGCTCGTATGGACCACAACTCCGTGGACATTAACCGCCAACATGGTAGGAGAAATTTTCCAACGCATATCATCCATCATCGCGACCTTCTCATGTGCAGGGAATAGCAGTCAATCCGGAGATGACCTACGCTCTGGCGCATCGTCAAGAAGGTCCCCCCGTCGTCATTGCAAAGGATCGCCTAGGAGCTATGGATGATATCTTGGGCCCCATCGAGGTCATCGCGGATTTCCCCGGAACTGAATTGGTCGGGATCTCGTATATACCCGTGTTTTCCCCTGCTGCACCTGCACTCAAGGTCATCCCTTCATCCCACGTCACCCCGGATTCCGGGACAGGGTTGGTCCACTGCGCGCCTGCACATGGTGCGGAAGATTATAATGTTTTCCAGTCTCTAGGTCTGCTCTCTGGTGAACCGATACTCTGCCATGTCGACGGCGAAGGAAACTTTGGTCCCGATGTCAAGAGTATTGTCGGCGAAAAGGATAGCGAGACGCTCGTCGGTAAACCGGTTCTCGGGGAAGGCTCCAGGGAGGTCGTCAATCTCCTGACAAAGCTCGGCTCCCTGGTCAAGGTGAAGAGGATCAAGCACAAGTATCCGTACGATTGGAAGACAGATAAACCTATCATTGTCACGTACGTCTTTCATCTTGCCGGTGTTGATCAACTTCACAAGAGGTGTTCTAGTGCTACTTCTCAATGGTTCGCGAACTTGGATGGTATTAAAGAACTTGCGTTGAACGCACTTCAAGATGTTGCTTTCTACCCTCCGGGATGTAAGCCTCTTCCCCTGTAGGCGATACATCGATCCTGACGCTTGATGCGCAGCTAGAAATCGCCTCGAGTC
Source organism: Gloeostereum incarnatum (assembly GCA_004338095.1). Classification (NCBI taxonomy): domain Eukaryota; kingdom Fungi; phylum Basidiomycota; class Agaricomycetes; order Agaricales; family Cyphellaceae; genus Gloeostereum; species Gloeostereum incarnatum. The sequence goes on from RZIO01000005.1 coordinate 2,748,862, forward strand.
CTTTGTCCGATCTCGTTCCGAGTGGTGCATCTCTCGCCAACGCGTCTGGGGCGTGCCCATTCCCGCACTCTATCATACCCCGACGGATCGTGCAGTTCTAGACGAGGCATCCTTAACGCACATCCTCGCTATCCTAGAGAAGAAAGGCGTTGCCTACTGGTGGGACGGACCCGTGGAGGAATTTATCCCCCCATCCCTTCTCAGAGACACGTCCATAGGCGAATGGAGAAAGGGAACAGACACGATGGATGTTTGGTTCGACAGTGGGACATCGTGGTCGATGTTACCCGAGATGGGCGTTGGCGCGACTGAGGACGGGAAGCGTCCCACCCACGCGGACGTGTGCTTGGAGGGATCTGACCAGCATCGAGGATGGTTCCAGAGTCAATTACTCACCGCTGTTGCGGCGGACGCTTCTGCTAAGAGCCCCTACGGGGCGCTGATCACTCACGGAATGGTTCTCGATGACAAAGGGAAGAAGATGAGTAAGTCGTTGGGTAATATCATCAGCCCTTTGACGGTCGTTCTTGGTGGAAAGGTATAGTCATGCATTCTTGGTATATGTAGTACAAACAGCTAATGCGTTCCCTCAGGACAAGAAGAAGCAACCCGCAAGTGGTGCGGACATGTTGAGGCTTTGGGCAGCGACGGTTGAGTATTGGAGGGACATGTCTATTGGTCCGACCGTGTTGGCGCAAACGGCAGAATCCATGAGACGGATACGGAACACTGCCAGGTTCATCCTTGGTAACGTCGGTGATATTGAACGTAGAGCCTCTATCCCAAAGGTGGAGAGATCCGAGCTAGGTTTGGTGCGCTCCCTTCTACGTCTATGGAATATACCTTCTCTGACGTGAACGTACAGGCTGAGCGATATGTGATGCATGAACTGTACAAGGTTGAACAGGCTGCGTTGGCTGGCTATTCATCGTATAACTTTCCAAAAGGTAGTTCACATTATTGATGCTGTTCATCTGGGTCTGACGAACCTTTCCAGTGGTCACTGCGCTAGTCAACTTTTCCAACGTGGTCCTGTCCTCGTTATACTTTGACATCACCAAGGACTGTCTCTACGCTGACGCTCCGTTGAGTCTGGAGCGCAGACGTGTCGTAACTGTTCTTGAGAAAGTGGGAGACCTTCCATCATGTCTGTCACCTTCATGTTCTAGACCAACTAAACTATACGTCAGATCCTAGAGAGCATGATACCCATTCTTGCCCCGATCCTCCCTCACCTGGCGGAGGAAATACACCAGTCTTTCTATATGACTGATTCATCAGTGTTCCAAAGAGCATGGAAACCCTTGGTGAGATCCGCAGTATCACTGATTGGATAGAGTACTAACGTTTCTGCACAGTCACCTGAATGGGACGATCCGCAAGCAGCCGCGGACATGTCGCACCTGCTCACCGTTCGTAAGACGGTTCTTGCGTTGCTGGAAGAGGCTCGGTCGCAGAAGTGAGTCTCTGAGACCTTATCGAGCTGTCCCACCTCATACGCCCATGCTCACAGGGAACTTAAGAGCTCGCTGGAGGCTGAGGTTGACATCATAATATCTGGCGATTCTGATGGTTCCAGTGAAATCGTCAACCTGCTTCGTCGCGAAGGTACAGTGAGATCATCTTCAGATGGTGGTGATTCTCACGAACTCCATTCAGAACCCTTCCTAAAAACCTTGTTCATTGTCTCCGATTCGTCCATCTTCGACGAAGGATCTCTTGGGACAACATCTCCCACCTGGTTATACATGGACTCAGTCTCTATACCCGGTATTTCTTTTCCCTGTATGCACTTCTGGCGGAACTGAATCGTGGTATTGGATAGACTCCGAAGAAGAACTGGCTATTCGAGTTCGCCCCGCAAGTCTACATAAGTGCCCTCGGTGCTGGACCTTCACCCGGGAGGAGGAGGATGTGCTGTGTAAACGTTGCGGAGATGTTGTGGAATGAGTATTTTAATCTAACGCATTGATAGCCAATATAAGGTGATGTAATTGCCTCGACCTCCCTTGGGCCTTGGAGTGCTTCTGATTCGAAGCCACAACTCAACATGTGGGATAACGGTGCGCGGCGTCGAGCATGTGGCGTCTAATGCTGCCTTTTACTCACATTGGAGGGAGGCTCCTTCGCAACAACGGTGCCTTTCTTACTTGATTTCGTTCCACAGTGCCCCGGCCAACCTCAACTGTAAATAGGTTGAGTTTGTGCCGCCTGCCAGTGTGCTAGCCACGGTGCTCTGGTATGTAAACTAAAACTCGTCGCTAGCGTACCCGACATGGCTATCGTGGAATCCACAGAAAACATGTTGTATACGGTCAGAACTTGAGCGCGGCTAGCGATAAGCTGGAAAGTTCTCCTGCCCGAAACCTACTTGAAACAGGCCTGTTTACCCACTGTTTAGTTCCGCCCGCTTTCCCCGTGGTACTAGATTTTTGGTTGGGAGGCCCGAAGCCTCATGGAAAGATCATTCGGGATGTGGAATGTGGGCATTTGCAGAATCACAGTACATAGCCTTCATTTAGGCTCTTCAGCGGTGGATTTAACATGTAGACTACCTGTCCCCGAAGGGACCATGGTTAAGCCCGTGAGCTGCACAAAAATCACGCCTTGAGCACTTCAAGTGATGCCTCCAGGACCACAAATTCAAATTGCAGAAGAACTACGTCAAGGGGTACATAGTCAGCTGTCTGATGGGGGAGAGGGATATGAACGTAGCGAAATGAACTCAGCCGAATAGTATGAATCATGCCTGAAGCACCGTAGCTCCGACGCCGGCAACGAGTGGCGGTCTTGGATATTTGAATCCTGATACACGGGTATGTACTTATCGCCCACCGAGAGCAGACAGGCGCAGGCGCAGGCTTCGTCGGCACGCTTGGAAGGGCATCGGCCAATGCGAGCTGAAGCTTGTATTTAATAGGTCGAAACCGTTGATTTTCGGAGGATAGGTTGTATCGATAAATTAATTGACCGAAGATGCTCCAGACAGTGTACAAGACCCAGAGCGTTCATAGAAGCGTGTGAAACTGTTCACGGGCTTTATGAGAAGTGGCGACGGCGACAGTTTTACAATAGACCAGTTACACCGAAGCTCACAAGAAGATCCGGATGATTTAAACATTCTCCGATTTCGCATTATGACCTACTATGACCGGGACATCGAGACGTGTGAAACAGAAGAGCACGTTCCATCCGAACGAGGAGTTTCTACGTGGCCAGAGAGATTTGAGGCAATAAAAATCGACATGTGGAGGCGCCCTCATGTAAGGATATTGAGATGGACACGTACTGAATAGATCTGAGAGATGAGTTCGTGTGCTCCCAGGATGGGTGGGATACATCTTTGAGCTACGAACGAAGACATTAACGGCAGAGTGTTCCATAAGTGCCGCAGAAGAGCGAGTTAATAGAATTCTCCTGACACATAGATTATGCAGAATTCTGATCGGGCGGGAGATATTCTTGTACACGGAGAACCTATGCGTTTTGTTGGCGTAGTAAGTAGATTAAAAGTTTCTCCATGTGGCGGCATCAGAAAAAAAAAGACATCTTGATTTACTTGAAGAAAAAGGAATGAATTCTCGACGATTACAGAGCTTTAATGTATAAGAGGTGGGGTACCGGCCGATCTTGTGTAGAGGTGGAGGGTATGTGCTAGGAAAGACGTGACACAATCTGTGACAAGTCCCCAAAGTCTGTCACGTGAAAATAAGTTCCCCGCAATTCCCCGCATGAGATCCAGCCAGATCTATCTGTTCAGTTTTCTCAGGACCTATAAGTCCATAGCGAGGTAGTAGACCCGTTCTCCGATTTCGATTATTGGCCATCAACATTGTTCCGGCAGAAATTTGGAATAAGTAAGGCCCCTCGCTGTTCACGCGTTCACGGGACAGGTCGCCGACTCGGAGTCGATCATCGGTCCACCCGCGACTCGTGTTGCCGCCGTATGACGGTCTTCTATGACTTGAAAGATACTGTCGCTTTCAGGCTTCAAAAACTACCTTGTATATCACGCGAGTCATGACGATATGGAATCTCCTAAGGCTTGGTTCAATCGCGGTTGGTTCAATCAAAATGGCATCGACACAACGTGGTATGTCTTTCCTGATCGGAGATGTCCGTATTCTGTCAAGGGATGGTCATGCTCGAGATCATATCTGTTGATCGTTTCTTTTCCAGGCCTTCGACCCTTGTCAGGTGAATTACATATACTCAGGCCATGCCCTTCTCTGTCTCTTACCTCGATCTTGCTTGTCCTCCCGAGCCCAATATCATGCCCTTGGTCTAGGTCTCCATCTTGTCTCTTGCTTGTACTTGTACTGTCGATATGTCCGAGACTCGAAGGCTGTTGGAGGCGGCCAACGCCCTATCTTCTTTGTTACGCGCAAGAAATATCCCCCATGCGTTTCATGGGAGTGTCCTTATAGCGGTCCTGGCTAACCTTCCTCAGAGTGATGTTAGTACTTTACTCAACCTATCACGGACGTCCATGCCGTCGCACCAGCTCATTCATTTCCTGGCAGGAGATCTACTGCATCGTTGAGGGCGGGCAGTCTCACGCACATCCGTTTCGCCGAGTACGAGAAGCCGTTGCAGGCAACGAAGACTTTACGACTACAATGTCGCCATGGACGAACCGGTGAGGGGAAATTTCCTATCTACTTTGCCATTTGTTGGGACTGATCCCATACCCAATAGGCTGCACATTACATACCGTCGGCCAATACCTTCTATAGAGGTACTCTTTCTCTTCATGTTTTCCTTTGGCCTATCACCCCTCAACCTCGTTTTAACTGTCGTTTCCAATGACTAGATCGAGATTCTCCCTGCTGGCGAGGCGGGCCCCCGTCGACTAGACGGAGGAACTGTCATGAAAATTCAAGGGACTGTATTTCTATCGATATCAGAGTTTGTACGAGCGAAACTAAAAGTATGGATGATGTACGTCCTCCGCTTCTCCTGCGCCACAGTGTCCCAGCTGATCCGCCCATCCCGTAGTAGCCGTCTCGAGCGCGACGCACAAGACATCTGCTACGTAATGACGCGATACTGGAACCGCGTCGATATCAACAGGATCCAGGAGCACGATATGAGGGAGTTCGTCGCTCGCAACCCGTCTGCGGCGTCGTCGTGGTTAGCGCTGCAAAGGAAGTATGGGGTACTTTGACGCCTGACGGGAAAAAGAATTCGTTCCAGAATTCAGAAGCATGATACTGGTTCTGGAGGGAATGCCTGAGAGAGATATAGGGGAAGGGAAGAAGGTAGGATCTGATAGGCAGCGAGTTGCCTTACACTCTCTTGAGCCGTAGCGATAATCGCCTTGATACGCTATGTATATATGTAAAAATCACCGGTTTGTACAATCAGATAGTGAGATTACCATACATTCAACCTATACAATGCTCCACGTTAATACCTCTCTCACGACAACAGATACTCGCGGCTCCGTCGCCTTTAAGCAGAAACTAGAAGGGGCGAATCCATCGAACGCAGTCAGATCCATCAACGTTTGCGGCGTAGAACCGTGCGTATACGCCTATCCTTCCTAGGAAGACATTGTTAGAATACGAGACATCCAGCCTAGACTCCAGAGCTAAACCGGCTCCGCTATGTCGGAATCCTGATCCGTATATCATGAATGTCGCCAGGAAGGAACTGACTGTATTGTCGCTATTTCTGGGGTGATTCAGATGCGATACTTGCTGGCCGACGGGCAGACATAGAAATGCATTGAGATTGCGATATGTGTGTGAATGGTAAGAAATGTTCGGAGATTGGATCATGTTGAACGGGGGACAGAGCGCCACAGGAACGGGAATAGGGTGCTTTCGTACGACTGGACACGCACACGTAATGAGGACAAGGAAGTCCCAAGCAGGGTACCACATACCATACTCTAATAGGCGTTCGGTTTAGCCTTTAGTAGTTGCCCAGAACGGCTAAGGTATACGTACCTGTTATCACCCAAAGAGATCCGAGGGTGCGAAGAGAAGCGCGTTTCTAGGCCGTAGGCAGCCTCCCAAGGTCCCAAGACATACATGTCATCGCGGAAATTCTGTATATGTGGCGAGAATACGTCCATATACGGTGCGTTTCGTGTTAATTGGAATGTAAACGCCGCACCGGCATTCGACCATTTAGTATCGCGTGCTGGCGGCTGTTCGGTTGTGGGCGACGAGGAAAAAGTGGGGGGGCAAAAATGAAGTCAAGACGGCCGAGAAAGAAAAGGACTAAAAAAAGTAATAAATCCGTCAGATCATCGTCAGCTGGTCCACGAAAAAGGGGAAACGGCAAGGAAACGGTACCGTTGTACCCAGCATGGTCCCATGATCGCAGCCATCACATTCTCTGAAGTTCTCAGCCATCCATGGACCGTGGCTTTTGGACCCGCTGGACCAAGTCCAACGGGGAATCCCGTGAGTGAATGTGCTTGGATTTTTGGACATTCATGCACGGAGCCTGCAAGGAGTACTTCGAAAGCTTTTCGTTGTTGACGTAAAAAACAGCTTGGCTCATCCGAGTGCTATGAGACGCGGTCCAGACCAATGGGACTGTGATTGAGGGAGTTCTACCGGAGATGAAGTGCTCAAGGATGCTGCTTGCCGGGTCCCAACCATTCTACTGTTAGTGGTTACCGAGTTACTGGAGCTCAAAGAAGGGCTAAGTAATCGAGGTCGTTCATCTGGAAGTTCGCGATGGGGCGAAGGCGCCTCACTGCACATGGTACTTGATATGATATGATAATTTGAGGCGTTAATCGGAGAGGTATGGCCGGAAATACTAGCCGGAAGAGATAGAATACAGTTCGACAGATCACCTTGGAACGTACAGTCTCGGAGGCGGGCCAAGGGTCTCTAAGAATGGGCAAGGCCAGGCGAAAGGACACGTGTTGTCTCTTGAGCGGAGACGTTAGAATCATAGCAGGGTAGAAGAGTCTGAGTGAGGTGAAGAGAGTGAGGTAGAACCCGGGACCATTTTATACCAAGTACCAGAGGAACCGGGTGTGTCCGAGTCGGATGAGGCGCATAACCACGTACGAACATGCCTGTACATGCGACTCTACTAGAACAAAATAGGGAGTCGCCTGCAGCACCTCATAAATATGAATGGGAAGAAAGCTCTATGTGAAGTTCCTTGATATCTCGAGTGCTTCTGTGCGGCGCAGTCCGCTGAAAACTTCCTTTAAGAGCGAACGGACTCCTGTACAGAGTGAGGGGGTGTCATTATTTCTAGAAATTATCACCGTCATATTTTTGAACCTCCATAATTCAGCGAAAGATGCTTGTACTTGGAGATTCGAGAGAACAGTCTTTGAGCTGGAATAACGGTTTGTTCAACCTTCAAGGTCCGACTCGATCCGATGTAGCACCGACACGTGACCAATTTGTCAGTCCTCCATTCCTCCATTAACGACACGACGACGATGGTTGTGCAACAGTCAACTTGCTCTCAGCCACTTCTCATCATCATGGAAGCAGTCCGGATGTTTTCAAGCACGTACCCACAAAGAATCGCTGCGAAAATGGTGGTGCTTTGCTAGAGTCTTGGGGACTCGAGAATACGAGCTTGAACTGGACAAGACTGGACAATCGCCACACAGCGCGTCTTCTATCTGCATGCCACTTTCCTCGACCGAATCTTTATTGACGTCACATATTCTGTTTGATCCGTGACTGGGACTCTTTGATACCAGATATGTAGTACGGAGTTTACACCTTTTAGTGGTTCATCTTGGGTTCATCGCCGGAGCTGTTCTGTGGAAAGGATTCACGACTAAGCATACTGATGTAAGTCACATTCACGGCAAAATTTACCGCTACGCTGCGGAGTTCCCTCTAGATCTGCCAAATATGCATAGCCTTGCATTGTATCACTGCCTTCAAGGATATCGACATAAGACGAAACATACGCGGCTGTTTTTTCCTCTTGCTTCCTTCCTCGTCTATGGCAAAGGGCATTCTTTCTCTTAGTCTCCTACTATGCCTGGCGTCCTCAGTTTCTGCGCAGCCAACTGTCGGAG
>RZIO01000005.1:2756953-2772390 GCA_004338095.1 Gloeostereum incarnatum
TTGTGAAAAAGTGACACTGACACGCGATTATTTATAGTCGCGTTTATTGTTATCATCGGTTTCATCATATTCTGCGGAATGAGATCTTCTCGAAAGAGGAGACAAGGACTCTATGTGACACCGCGATCATGGATTCCGCCTAATGACCAGGACAGGTATCCGCCGCCACCTCCATATGTTCAGGTATGTTGCAAGGTTCTTCTGCATCGCGTTTGGACGATTGACGGAGCTTGTGTGGTTTAGCCTCCATTGGATTCCCCTGCACCGGTGCGTGTACCGATAGACTTGTCTAGACCATTCATTTTCTTCAGAACTAAGACCGTTTCATCAAAGGGGATTCCTCAATCAACATATACACATTCTTGAGTGCATGAGTTTGTGATAACACGAGCCCAGTGTAAATACTGGAGAATAGAGCGTATTAGCAGCTGGTATCATAGGAAATCGATCAAAGCTCCCCAGCTAATTTTTAGAGCTCCAAGGAATTCCATCACACTTGGAGTTTTCTTGTTATGGTGATTGCCGTCTTCTAATCATCGATGCAGGTTCAGTGGTCTAGTGGTTATGATTTCTGTCTCACAATGTGACACTGATTGAGCATGCGAGTGCTTCACAGAAGGTCCCCGGTTCGATCCCGGGCTGAACCACTTTTTTGCGAGGCGAGGGACGCGACGCGTTTTGCTGTCACGTGTGGAGTATGTCTTTGATACTGACCACCATCATGGCCGCTTTCCACTGTCTAGAGCGCCCGTGTTTATTTTAACCTGCGCTTTCGATGAAGGACTCCTTGGCCAGGCTTGCAGAAAAGAAACTATCACGCTACCCAATCTTTTGGCAAAACTGTAGGGCTGGTAGCACTGCGAGCTTAACGGTGAGAGCAGTTGAAAGATTTGTGAGTCGGCGACCAAATCTGAATTCAATGCGCATGGTGTACTTACTCCTTCTGACTTCCCTAAACCTAGAGAGAGATGTGGTTTGACTACGGAATAAGTGCGCATACATCCCACCTGTGGCACCGTCAGCTTGAAATTCCTGGTGTCTGACGCTGAGTTAGCTGCAGTTGTATCAATGCCTCACAACTCTTGAGTTTTCCTTGTCCTCCTCAAGGCTCTAGTCGAGGCTAGCGCTTTCATTCATCTTTTCAGAGCATCTTGAAGAACTCTTGGCAAATTTGCGCAGTTGGTGTCTGATGTTACTATCCTCAGGTCACGTATAATTTAGCATATTTGAATAGTGCATACCGTATTTAAGAGCTCTCGATGCACTCAGAGAGTCGGCAAGCAGCTGCGGGAGACATCCAAGCCTTACTACTTCAATTGAGCCCCACTCGAGCCTTACCAAGATCATCTTGTCCATCTTGGACGGTAATTATTCTTTGCCGCTACAATATCCTAATTTTTGGTGCTATCTAGCGAAGTCCTAGTCGATCCACAGCATCATATAGCTCTGTCGCGCCCCCGGTTTGCATGCCACGTCCGACGCGTTATTTTGGCGTGTTTTACTCGGCGCATCGCGGCTTATGATCGATCTTTTGTGCCGGCGCCGCCGAGCGCTGATGGCTATGTAAATTACTCTCGTCATCAACTGTCCTTAAACCTTTCTTCTTCCCCGCGTGGTCTAAAGTTCCAAGAAGCACGGCTTGCGAGTCCTATCTGAGACCTTCCGCCCTTCTTTCTTTCTTTCTTTCTTTCACCACGACCTTTAATTATGGCTCCTAAGAAACTCAAGTTCAAACGAGCGTTCAAGGCTTTAAGAAAGGGTAGGAACTCGGGCGGGGGCAGTGGGATGTCTCCTACCGCTGGCGAGACTCCCATTGTCATTCTCAGAGTTCAAGTTCTCGGATGCAAGGACCTCCAAGCAAAGGATAGGAATGGCTTCAGCGACCCGTTCGTTCTATCACACGACAATGGTTTCAGGAGAGTGCGCTGACTGGGTGTCTTTCAGATTCGTATCAGTCTCTATCCTCAATACACGATATCAGACACCGGTTTGCAAGCGTACTCTCTCGCCAACATACCTACCAAAGGATGCGACCTTCGACTTTCCCCTGTATCTCAGTCTGGCTGATCGACTGGGTGCAGCGGAAGTAGTTGTCTGGGATAAGGACGTGCTCAGGAAAGACTATCTCGGCGAGGTAGCTATTCCTCTGGAACATTGGTTCGAGGGCAGGAGCCTCGGATTTGACGATGTCGGGAATACGGTGAGCAGCCAGCCGTTCACCTTCGCGGGAAGGCTCTCGCTGACGAAACACGAGTAATAGCCGTTCTCCGTTCGGCTCACATCTACCCGCGAAGGATCGACCGTCACTGGGACGGTCCAGATTAAACTTGGCTTCGTTCAAGTTCCCACTGCGGGAAGAAATATCGCCTTTAGCGAGGTTCACGAGGAGCTCGTCAAACGCTCGCGGCCATCTCTTGTGTCAGCTCCACCGGTGGGTACCTTCTCCTTATGTTGTTTCGCGTGCAGACGTACGCGCCTGTCGTGTCAACATCAACTTGACATAATCTCTCATCTTGTCATCGGCGCGGATTCGGGCCTGTGTGGTCTGGGCTTCAAGTGAATACTGTTACAGTGCAATGGTATCAGAAGTGAGACTCGCCGTCCAGAAATCACCGTTGCATGTTCCAAGATGCAGACACTGCTTCCTTTCACTTCACACTAATCTCGTTGCTCGCGTTGCTGATTGCATTTATCAATACGCAGACTGAAGGCGTTGGTACCATACGTTCTCATGGTGGTGTTCCTGAATTCTTCGAGGATCTTCAGGACGACGGTGGTATTTCCTCAGACGACTCTGATTCGGACTCGGAGTACTCGGACCTAGAGGAGGAAGAGCAACCCTCTTCTACGATGTCAACCCCCAAGCTCTCTCCTTCTACCACCGCAGTGAACTCGCCCAGATCTTGCTCGACCCCAACGCCTATCTCCAGCACTTCAACACGTCCACACCCTGATATATCCACGATTGTGCCCCCGGTTGTAAACCTAACGTCGGCATCGCCTGAAATTCCGTCACATTCAGTGATGAAACCCTCTGGCTCATCATCGGCTACGTCGTTCTTGCCAAAGATAAAGTTTACGCGTCGGTCGGCGAATAGCTCTAGCGACACTTCTCCTTCGCCTGAATCGCCTACGACTGCGACCCCGGATATTGATGTCGATGGGACGATCAGGAAGAAGAAACGGTTCAGCAGGGGCTGGGGTAATGGCAATGCCAAAACCGATACGCCTCCAGCTGAGCCTCCTTCTGTTATCGATCTAGAGGACGCCAATGCTCCCAAGAAGAGGAGACGGAGAAGAAAGGCCAAGAAGGGCAAGGTGTACAGCCTCGGAGGTGCGAATGACATTGTCGGAATCGTCATGCTGGAGGTCCAAAGTGCGGATGATTTGCCGAGATGGAGTAACAGTGAGTTTCCTTTCTTTCTTACTTTCCCCGTTTTTTGAAGTTTATTTTTTATTTCGTTGGCAGTGACGCGCACGGGATGGGACATGGATCCGTTCGTGGTCATCTCGTTTGGCAAGAAGGTGTTCAGGACCCGTGTCATTCGGCATTCTCGTAACCCTGTATGGGACGAGAAGTTGCTGTTTCATGTGCGGCGATATGAAACGGCATTCTCGTGCCAGCTGGCGGTGTTAGATTGGGATAAACTGTCTTCGAACGACTATATTGGTGAGACCTCGTTCGATGTGAAAGAGTTGGTGGAGGGTGCCATACAGCCTGACCCTGTGACGGGGCTGTACCCGGAAGGAGGAGAGGACGCAGGAAAGATGAAGGAGTACAAGCTTCCACTTAAGCTGAAAGACACGAAGTTTGAGGGGAGGCACAATCCTGTCATCACTTTCCGGTGAATATGCTTTCCTCTTTGACCGTTTCCTGTCTGACATCAATTGTAAGCGCGAAATACCAACCGTACGCTGCCTTGCGGCAACAGTTTTGGAGACAGTACCTGAAGCAATACGATACGGACGATACCTGCACCCTCTCCCATCTCGAGCTCACGTCCATGCTAGACTCTCTTGGTTCAACACTGACGCACACGACCCTGAACTCGTTCTTCACCCGTTTCAACAAGAAGGCGCACCAAGACGAGCTGACGTTTGACGAGGTCATGATATGTCTCGAGACGGAACTCTCCAGGCCCACGAGCGAAAAGAGGAGAGTAGACGAAGACGACTCGCTGCCAGATAGCAGCGTGAGCGCAACGCCAGTCTTGGCCCTTGCTGACGGGAAGGGAAGAGAGCTTTCCTTGGATAACCTTGACTTTTCTGGTCCGCCTGCGAGCGATCCGAGTACGCCTCCAGTGAGGAACGCTGACCTTCCTGCGCCACCAACGCCGTACCCAACGGAAAGAGCGCAGGAGAGGCTCAGTGCTGTTGCAGCCACGCCCTTGTCTTCGGCACCGGCAACGCCGTACACGGAAGACATTGATCCGCTTGGCGCAAGTTCTTCTTCCGACATGGATGATCTCCTTTCCCCTGCCACACCAGCCACCTCCGGAGGAGAGGGGAAGATGAGGAGGATAAAGTTCAGACGTATCCGTCGGAATAAGAACAAGGAATCTTCGTCTTCTTCGTCACCCGCTAATGGATCTTCGTCCTACGAGGACCCATTCGAGCGGGTTATCAACGTGCGGAACTGTCCTCTGTGTCACCGCCCGAGGTTGAACAACAAGGCGGAGATGGACATTGTGACGCATCTGGCGGTGTGTGCGAGCCAGGACTGGAACAGGGTGGACAAGATTGTGGTCAGCAACTTTGTCACGGCGAGCCAGGCGCAGAGGAAGTGGTATACAAAGATTATCTCCAAGGTGTCGAACGGTGATTACAGGCTTGGAGCGGTAAGATGTTCTCTGCGAGTTATTTTGATTATTTGCTCATGCAATTCTGTGCAGAATTCGGCAAATATCATCGTGCAGAATCGAATGACGGGGCAGTTGGAAGAGGAGAAGATGCAGGTGTATGTGAGGCTTGGTATTCGGTTGCTGTACAAGGTGTGTGTGGGCATCCTGAGGCAGTGCATGTCCTTCTCTTCGATCTGTTGTCAGAAGCTGATCGTGTTGTTGGATTCTATGTAGGGCGCTAAGAGTCGGATGGAAGGCGCCAGAGGTAGGTCTCGCATCTCTGGGCTGATATCTCTGACTGATCGGTGATCATCTGAATAGCTCGCAAGCTTCTCAAATCGCTGTCCATCAAGCAGGGGCAGAAGTACGACGATCCCGAGTCGGCTCGAGATATTCCGTCCTTCATTCAGTTCCATGGACTGGACGTTACTGATATACTAGAGCCACTGGATTCTTTTAGTCTGTATTTTATTACTCTCAGAGGATCCATGTATTGATAATCCTCTCCAGAAACTTTCAACCAGTTCTTCTACCGGTTGGTACCTTTCTTGTTATCTTAAGAACCCACCGTCTGACAAGTTGTTTCAGGAAACTGAAGCCTACAGCGCGTCCCATCGAGTGCCCTGACGATCCCTATCGTCTTGTGAGTTCGGCGGACTGCCGACTGATGACGTTCGAGACAGTCAATGAGGCAACGCGGCTATGGATTAAGGGCCGAGAGTTCTCCGTTGCGCGCCTCCTCGGGGATGCGTACAAGGGGGAAGCTGATCGGTTCACTGGAGGTGCTCTTGCGATCTTCCGCTTAGCCCCACAGGACTATCACCGCTTCCACTCGCCCGTTGAGGGAACGATAGGGAAGATGACATATGTTTCTGGGGAGTATTATACAGTCAACGTGAGATTTGTCTTCTTGCCATGGACGATACGTGTTGATCCTGCTTTAGCCGCAAGCAATCCGGACAGCCTTGGACGTGTATGGCGAGAATGCGAGGAAGATCGTACCCATCGACAGTCCCCATTTCGGGAGGGTGATGGCGGTATGCATCGGTGCGATGATGGTGGGTAGTATTGCGACGACCGTCGATGAAGGGGAGTACGTGCAGCGGGGGCAGGAGTTTGGCTATTTCGCTTTCGGTGAGTAAAGGAGTCCCGTCCCAAACCGTGTTCACTTACTGATGCGTCAATAGGTGGATCGACGATTGTTACACTGTTCGAGAAGGGTGCAGTAGAGTGGGATGAGGATCTTCTCATTAACGGGAGGGCCTCTTTGGAGACCCTTGTCCGTGTGGGGATGGGTATAGGTCGAGGGCGTCCGAGGGCTGTGGCGTCGTGAATGGTGTGCGGTGTGGAAGTGCTAGAACACATATAGTATATCTAATCCTTTCTTAATCATTCAGTGTACAACCGACATACTCGAGTGCTACAGTTTGTTACTGCACGTAAAATAATATATCAATCATTTACTGGACAATTAACTGCCATGCATGCGGTATGGAGGTACACCTGCGTGAGTGAACTCTTCCATCTCCCTGTCGTTTTCCGCATCGCTTTCATGTCTCTGCAAAGTGCAATATCGCGTCCATAAAACCTGGCTCAAGAGCTGATGTGGCGGATTCATGCACACGTGACCTCGACGCGCTTTCAGCAACATCCTAAGCTTATTGTTCCTCCAACGTGGCGTCAATTGGTTGCCAATTGTGGCTGCCAAGAGTATATTTGCCTCGTGAACGATTTAAAAAGCCGCATAAAGTGAGAACGTGTCTCTGTCTACTGATTACGCCCCACTCATCCATTCCCCATGTCTACCAGTACCCTCTTCGATCCACTTGTCGACTCCCCTCTCGATATTTTTCAAGGACAAGATGCTCAGAAGAAAGCTTCGATTGGAGCTAGCAGAACCGACCAACACGAACATAACCTGATAGCTCCCAAGGAAGATCTCGGTGACAGCATACCTTGCGTCACGTTGGATTTTTTCAAGGCATCCGTACTGCCACACGTACCAAAGGCGACGATAAACGATACTCTAAAAGGCCTTAAAAGCTCTATCAAGAAAAGACGGTGGTCCTGCTTTCCCCGGGACCCTAGTGAATGCAGTGGCGACGAGGACGACGTCTTTGAACCATTTGCTGGTCTATGCGAGGAAATCACTCAAGCGGCTCAGAAATGTCTGAGGGGGAAGAAACCTCTTTTGCGAGTTCAAACTTGCCCTGCACACACGCTCGATGCTGAGAATGAGCTTGATTGGTCTCTCAAGGTTGACGCGTCTGCTATGCTCCTTAACCCGAAAGGCGCAGGTACGAGGCGCGGTAATCGACAGGGTCGGAAGGAGAGTGAAACACTCTCACAGGATGCATCGGATGCTGGATGGTTTGGTGAATTCAAGAAACACCGCGAAGACAGAAACAGCGTGCGTCGTGGTTTTATCTAGGGATGAGCGCCTTGGCTGATGTTTGCCAACAGAATGTTGCGGAGGTCATCGGAGCAGCTACGCATATGCTATTCAACGATCCATGTCGGAGGTTCCTGTTTGCTGTAACCATCGAGGACACTGCGGCTCGGTTCTGGTTCTTCTCCCATTCTCTGATCATGGTTTCTCAACCTTTCAACTTCATAACGGTATGCTCATACGTTTGACCTACTTAACCTTTAGTAGTCTTACTGAATTACTCACAGCAACGGCGACATCTTGTTCATTTCGTGATTTCGATGTCTTTTGCTAGCGAATCGGAGATCGGATACGACCCCAACATGGAACGAATCATCGATTCAGCTGGAAACATCCACTATGATATTCGGGTTTGCGACGTATGGTATCGCACCGGATACGTTTTAGACAACTACAGAGCTGCTCATATCCTCGGCCGTGCTACCAGAGTCTGGGAGGTCACCGAGCGCGACAACCCTTCTGCAAAGCCATGCGTTCTGAAGGATGTTTGGATCAACGAGAGCTCTGTTTCGGAGAAAGAGATGTTGGAGCGCATCTTCACTATCATCGACAACCACCCCGTGCACCCGATTAAGGCTTCAGACTTCGAACTGGACTACAAGCAGAGGTACTTCATGACTATCAAAGCTGACGAATGTGTAACCATACACGATGCGGAAGATCGACACTCGACACTTATCATGCACGACCACGCCCTGCCCAGCAACCATTCGAAGTTCTATTTGGAGGAGAAGTTACCGAGACACCAGAGGGACCTCCGCGGAGCTGTCAGCTCGAACTCTGTGGGATCGATCTCATCAGTACAACAGCCGGACGACGCCAAACCTGTTTACGAGCCGAAGCAGCATCGCAGGGTGATCTTTGCAGACGTCGGAAAGACCTTAGATAAGATCTCCAACCAAAAGGCCTTGTTCAAGGCTCTAGCACACGTTGTGAAAGGTATACTCGCAGGCTCCTTCTTGTCACGACTCTGCTGATAACTTTTTAGGCCTAAAGTACTTGTACTGTGCCGGCTACGTCCATCGAGACATTAGTCTAGGCAACCTTCTCATTGCCGACGGATTCTGCAAGATGTCCGACTTCGAATATGCCAAACCTTACGAAGCCTTGGATCCGGAGGAAACCTCGCCCACAACACCGTTACAACGTCTCAAAAAAGTGGGCATTTTCGAGCTTATTTGGGAACTACTGATTGACGTGATCCGACCTAGGGAACCCCGGCGTTTATGTCTGTCGAAATTCAGCGAGGTCGATTCAACTTCATTGCTCCCACTGATGCCGGCCTTACCACTGTTGTCGAAGAGCAAAGTTCTTCCAGTCAAGACGCCACATGCTCTTCCGAGTGTGTGCCATTTGTCCCAGGAGAGGAAGACGTTTACATGTCTGACCAACATGATGGGAACGAAATATCCGAAGACGAGGAGGAGGAGGAGATGAATGTTGAAATGCCCGAGTGCTTCGACTCCGAGGATGAGCGCGACGATGCCCAACATCAGGCTCTTGAGGAGCGCATACGCCGCAATAAACCCGAGGACACGCCTCTTCGGGTTCGCCATCATTATCTGCATGACCTCGAGTCCGTTTGGTGGATTGCTATCTGGGTAGTGTTGACAACAAAGCCTGCAGCCGATTCCGAGTCGATCACACGGTTACCTCAGACCGACTCCATTTTTCCTGACGACGAGAATGGATCTCAAGAACGCTTCGAATTTTTCCTAAACGAGAAGACATTCAAGGATCTCACGATGTGTCTTCCAGGGGCATTCCAGCGATCCATCGACGCATTGACGCTCATCCGATCGGTTTTGCTTGATTTCTACAAGAATCTCGCCCTGCACAAGTCGTCTTCGGAGCCCTTCCGCTTGATGCCCATCTATCGCTTCTTGAGCAGGGATTTCCTTCTTGCAGCACAAGATGCAGTCACGAAGGTGGTTCCCGCCTCTCGACGTACTCCTGCCGCTCTTCAGAAGCCCGAGGAAGAGGAAGTTTCTGCCAGCCCGAACATGTACAAGAACAAACGTCGGGCACCGGAATCAGACTCGGTAGACGACGAGGATGCGCCAAAGGCGGCGAAACGTGCTCGGAAGAACGGTAATCGAGCGCAGGATGATCGATGAGTCTGAGGATAACAAAAGCCGCAGTCGGAGGAAGTCAAAGTCGAAACCAAGACGGAATTGGCTGACGGCGTTGCGTGGACATGGAGTTAAAAGTTTAGAGGGATTTTAGGGTTTCGTCGCCTATGTACATAGCATGCCCTTGTATTATTATATTCATCATCGCGATTTCCACCCTGAGCGATGAAACGTAGGCTAGATGGCGAACAAAGGATGGTATTCGCAACTTACAGTAGTCAATTTTGGCTTCCATTTTCCCATTTTGACTGGGCTACTTTTTCCCACTCACCGTTGCTCGTATGTTTTGCCGAGCACGATAGCGTCTATAGAGACACTATTCATCGGCGCCGGCCTAGACCTGTGACCGGCCCCTCGACTGCGTTTACTTGTCTCTAGTGTGAGGGCCTGGTCACGAGGCTATCATCGGCCTATGTCCATTGAACACCTCCGAAATAACGCTATGGAATAGTCTGGCACCAGGACCGGGATGGCCAGGCTCGACGAGGAGCTCGCAAACTGCCTTCTCCAGAGCAGCATCAGCCCGACCATGATTTTACCTAGTCTTTCAGAGCCTTCGAAGCAAAAATCATGGAGTGTGATCAGTGAGACCAATAAGCTTCAGTCCCTCCTTCGTCAATAGGGTATTATCCCGCTTCTAATCAGTCAATAGCAGTCGATAGAACGACTCTCGATTCGAGGTCCAAGGCTGCATCCGCCCAAAACTCTTTCTGAGGACATCTTGCGGTGGTGAGTGCGTTCTCAGCGCCTGCTTTTCCAGCGCAACCGGACGCGTTACTCCAGGGTCAACTCCGGGAGCCATATACCCCAACCTCACGCACACAGGAACTGAAAGTGAATGGATGACCGCAAGATTCCCAGATAAAAGAACAAAGCATAGCCTGGTGCGACGGCAGCGTAGCCCCTGGTTGCCAATTACTTCTATACATCACGCCCCTTCGGATTCCACTACAACAATGTTCGTCAGCACATCAGGCTCTGATCCATATTCAAGAGGTTTTCTTACGTTTACCATAATAAATACAGGGAACCCGACAGCTTTGGCCTTATCCGTGCACGCTAGACCGTCCTCGGAGACGTGGCCTTCACCCATACGGACGGTGTCGATGAGCTCGAATCCTAGACGGGCATACCGGTCCCGGGAGTTGGTCGTGGTGGCTTCTAGAATAAGGGAGTCTTCTGGTGCTGCGAGTTCGTAGACTTCGCGGATGAGGAGGGACATGAGGCCTATAAGAGTAAGCCCGTGAATATTAGGAGTGGGGGAAGAAGAAGGGAAGAGGGGACCTCTGTTTTGGTGGTCGGGATCCGTCATGGCGGAGAAGAGATTCCAAGAGACGTCGTCGGGGTTTTTGATCCCGCGGGATTCATACGCTTTCACGAGGGGTGGGTGTGTCTTCTCGGGATACTCGATGGCTGCTCTCTGTAAAATAATGGGTTTGAATTCACAACTTGCCAAAAGACGTGCTTATCAGGACGAACCTTGAACGCAGGCCAACCCCATACTTTGAGAGGAGCAAGAATGCCCGCCCTAAATAGAGAGAAGATTTTCCATTCCGCATGACGCTTCTTTGGAGGATACCACAGGGTCCCGGCGCGTATTTCTCCGTTCTCGTCTACAACGGTACATCGTCCACCGGAATTGACGCAGAGATGGATTTGGAAGAGAACAAAGTTCTTGTCGTTGTAGCTTTCTGTTGATGGATATGAGGGAACCTGGAGGGAAGCATGTATTCAATTAGCGCGACAAGATATTTGAGGATGCTCGTACCCGTTCGGCACTGGCAAAGTAGAGATGCAATGGATCCGTTCGAAAGGCTTTGCTCCAGATATCTGCGACGTGGTCATACTCCTCCGGCCGAGCTAGTCTGACAGTAGGAGTGCTCATAGTATCGGGAGCTGTCGGGAGTCAAGCAATAACCGTTGCACGCATCAGCACATCAGCATCAGAAAGGCCGCCGCGGAACTATTGAAATTAAATAATGAGCACACAAACGTGGTTCGTTGCTATAGGAGAGTAGACCTTCAATTATTTCAGAAGACTGAAGGTGCTCTCAATTATTTATTCCTCCTTACCGTAGGATTCAACACAACAGGCTAAAAAGAAACCTGTTCAAGACGGAAGAAATTTTGGAATGAGTCACCAAAGTCCACGTGCAATTGTTTTCGTGCAGATTTGCGCAAAAGTAAATCGACCGAATTAGGCAGTGACGCGTCCTTCAGTTCTCCATCTTGTCCTCATACCGCCATCATGGTCGCACTCACTCATTCAGCTCTATCGCAAGCGGGAATAAAACCATATTATCAGGCTAAAATAGAGGCCGCTGAAATTGAAATTAACCACAAAACACAGAATTTGAGGCGTTTAGAGGCTCAGCGCAATGCTTTGAATGCGAGAGGTGCGCTGGATTCAATTTCCTTCGAATTTTGTGATGAAATGTTGGTTGTCCGTTAGTGCGTCTTCTGCGTGAGGAACTACAACTTTTACATGAACCAGGAAGCTATGTCGGCGAGGTCGTCAAAGTGATGGGAAAGACGAAAGTTCTTGTCAAAGTCCAGCCGGAAGGCAAATATAGTACGTTCATTATCATTGTATCTAGAGGAAATACACCAATAACTATTTTCGTTAGTCGTCGATGTAGATTCTGACATTTCCGTAACATCTCTAACGCCGACTCTCCGCGTTGCCCTCCGATCCGACTCGTACACAATCCACAAGATCCTCCCCAACAAGGTCGACCCCTTGGTCTCGCTCATGATGG
The DNA here is from genome assembly GCA_004338095.1 of Gloeostereum incarnatum. Lineage (NCBI taxonomy): Eukaryota > Fungi > Basidiomycota > Agaricomycetes > Agaricales > Cyphellaceae > Gloeostereum > Gloeostereum incarnatum. The sequence continues at coordinate 2,769,135 of RZIO01000005.1, forward strand.
TCGAAAAGGTCCCCGACTCGACATACGAAGTTGTCGGAGGACTGGACAAGCAGATAAAGGAGATCAAAGAGGTCATCGAGCTACCCGTCAAGCACCCCGAGCTGTTCGAGGCTCTCGGTATCGCCCAGCCGAAGGGTGTCCTTCTCTATGGTCCTCCAGGTACAGGAAAGACTCTGCTCGCTCGCGCTGTCGCACACCACACCGACTGCAAGTTCATCCGTGTCAGTGGCAGTGAACTCGTGCAGAAGTACATTGGAGAGGGTAGTCGGATGGTCAGAGAGCTGTTCGTCATGGCAAGGGAGCACGCACCGTCTATCATCTTCATGGACGAGATCGATTCCATTGGAAGCTCGAGAGGAGAGAGTGGGAGCGGCGGAGGTGACTCGGAGGTGCAACGGACGATGCTGGAGCTGCTGAACCAGCTAGACGGTTTCGAGTCGACGAAGAACATCAAGGTCATCATGGCTACGAATCGTATCGGTGAGTAGTACCACAACCGCCTTCCTTCGCCTTTCTTCTAAGCTTTTGTTTCAGATATCCTGGACTCTGCGCTGCTGCGACCAGGACGTATAGACAGAAAGATCGAGTTCCCTCCACCGGGTCCCGAAGCGCGGGTGGCCATCTTGAGGATTCACTCCAGGAAGATGTCCCTCCAGCGTGGCATCAACCTGCGCTCCCTCGCAGAAAAGATGGGCCAGTGTTCTGGTGCTGAGGTACGGGGTATCTGCACTGAGGCTGGTATGTCGTTTCCTTGAGTCGCCTTCTCGTTTGGCTAACCCTTGGGATATCAGGTATGTACGCCCTTCGGGAGAGGAGACAGCATGTCACGCAGGAGGACTTTGAGTTTGCTGTTGCAAAGGTGGGTTACGCCGTTCTCTTTTTTTGGGCGTTTACCAATGAGTTATGCATGCAGGTTCTCAAGAAGAACCAAGAGGGGAATACGTCGGTGAACAAGCTGTTCTCTTAGTGTATTCGCTCTATGTATCTATTCGTCTTTCCCGCTACTTGGATATCGCTCGCCGCAGGACTGGATTACGGCTGCGAGATCCACGAGCAGACGAAGAGGTTTGTTGAGGATGTATGAAGCTTACCAGGCAAATTCAGAGCTGCTCGCCATCCGATTTGAAGCTTGAACCCGCGGGCCGCGGCTGGAGTGTGAACACTCGACTGCCGTTATACGGGTGCGAGAGAAGTGAGAAGCCGACGACCTAAACTGGATGAGTCTACGTTAATCAGTCGAGCTTAGACGAACGCGTGGATGAGTCGTGGTGGTTCTGAGGCGCTTCTGTGAATACATTCAATACTGGGGTTTCTACCAGGATCACGATCGACTCTGCCACGAAGCTTGAAGTTTGAAGAGGGGCTCTAAGGTTGATCAATCCTCAACAGGCGAATTTCACAGCTGCACCATTCGCTGTTCAAATAGATCGACAACACGTCCACGGTTCCAAGACACGACCTCCTTCCTACGGGACATCGTTCCCAGGAAAAGTGGTGCCTGCTACTTACTAGTATCTGACTACAACTGAACCTTCGAAACCAGAAGACTCTGTATATAGCTAGGAAGAACTTCCAATTAGCTCCGCCGCCGCCACGCAAGATTTGATCAAATGTGACATCGTGTGACTGATCGTGTTTTCCTTCCGCGGCTGAAGCGCTGACCGCTGAGCGATGAATATTGAACGTTGCTTGAACGACTGCATATCTTAAAAATCATCAGTCTTGGAAAGTATATACTATGTCCACGGCATAAACCTTGCAAAAACAATGATCCGCCAACGGGGACTCCTCGGCCTCGAGGCATGGCAGTCAATTCAAAATAAACTTTTGTGAGTGTCGTTATATGTGGACTTCTCAAAACGAGGATCCTGCTGCAGTAGTTAGCGCTCAACGAACTGACAGTTGTTACCATTTAAGAACGAAGATGGATTCTAGGGAAGCTCGTCAATTTTTGTTTCTTCCCCCTCCTACGTCTGCCATCATGTCATCCTTCTCCCCTCTTTGTCGCCGGGCTCTTGCTCGGGGTTCTTGCGATGATAGTTCTTGCGATTTGAACCACAATATTCCTACCTGTGATCCTTGTGGTCTGATCTTCGACAGCGAACATGGTCGCACTGCTCATCTTAACAGTCGAAAGCATCGTAACAAGATGTCTGGTAAATCAGCGTCTCTTCATTGCTCTGTGTGCGACATCTACTTGTCTGGCTCTAGCTGGCCAGCGCATGTCGAAGGCGGCAAACATGCCAAGAAATCTAAACAACAGGGCGTCGATCCGATGTCTGTCCAGCCCGAAACGCCTGAGCAGATGCCAGGTCACATCTTCTGCGGTTCTTGCGCCCGGCATATTCGCTCAACTCTCTGGGGAAGACATATTATATCTCCCCGTCATAAACGATGTCAGCGCTTCGCAGCGTACACTGCTGCACTTGATGAGGCAGAACAAAACAAAAACGATATCACCGTCGAGGGCGAATGTGATTTTCAAGTCGTTGCTCTGGATGTTGCTACCGTTGGGAAGACCACAGAGATCACCGTTCAGTGCAACGCATCTTGGTCTAGTGTCAGCTTGATCGAGTGCTTCCTTCGTTCCGCAAGAGGAGGAGGAACGCGCTCTGCGTTAGTGGCTAATCATTTCCACCGTATTTCTGATTCTCATAGCACATCATAGATTCACGGCAACGGTCCTTGGTACGAATCGCGCTTTCTTCAATCGCTACTCCATCATCAAAATCCAGGTTCTCGCTCGCCAGGCCTACAATGGACGGAGTGAAGATCGTCTTGAACTCCTCTTCGAGGACGCTTCTCTCGGGAAGCAATTCATGATCGCACGCACCGTGCGTTGGATCGTCGGGTCCCAGTCCGACCATGACGCGCTCAAGCCAAGCACTCCCTTCAAGCCTCGTAAGCGGACCACCCGTCAACCCGAGACGGACGTCGTTGCCGGCGAGATGCCACGGAGCCTCAATGCCATACCCTACATCTCGAAGTTACCGCCAGCCAGAATCTTGAAGCCTCTGGAGGCTATCCTGGCTACTGCGACTTCAAAGAATCTGTCGGTGGAGGAGACAATTAGTCAGATTCGGGGGATTGGATTCCCGTCTATCCTGAACGTGCAGAGTTATATCCGGCAGATGACCTATCTCCTCTGGACGGAGGAATTCCGTATGGAGTGTGTTCATTCCCTTCTCTTCTGTTAAACCTAGGGCCCATCTAACTAAGGCATTCTTCAGACGCGATCTCGAACACTACGACATGT
>RZIO01000005.1:2784430-2796757 GCA_004338095.1 Gloeostereum incarnatum
GGAGTTGGCTGATGTAGAGAGTATGGTATGAGTGAGCACGGAAAAGGCATCGAAACCCACAAAACCGAAAACGTACGTCCAAACGGAGGTTTCGGTAACACTAATCATAAAAGGAGAGGCATCGATGACGCTGTGGTGAATCTTTGTGACGGTGAAGGTGGCGGGAAGCTCTGTGGTAGTAGCAGCAGCTTCCTCAACGTCCTGGCGTTTGAGGAGCTATATATTTCGTCAATATCAGAACGACGAGTCCGTCAACGTGAAGGAAAGGGCACCATACCGCGGCGGCGTTGGCTCCGATAGCGAGAAGAGCAAGGGAAACGATGGCGAAAAATTGCATTATTGAGTGAGGGTTTATTTAGTGAGGGGCGTAACTTGATAGATGATAAATCGACAGAGAAATCGGGAGGGTTGTTATATGCTGTAGGTTTACCGCGCAATATACCGATTCAACGGCCATCATGTGATGCACAAGTCCGATTGTCCAATCCGCGCGTTACCGCCCGAGAGCACGGAAATCGGACGGCTATCATGGCAGGCCTTGAGTCATATGTGCGACTGGACTGCGTTTCATAGGTGAATACGGCAGGGTGTAGGTGGGAAGCTGGGAAGTACGTACACACCCAGTCTGAAGCACGAAGACCTGGTTAGAGACGGACCATGCGCAGGTTGTGCGCAGGTAAGGACCGCAGCACTTAGTAGCTGCATTTACAGTAGCAACGGGGCCAATATCGCAAAAAAACGAGAAAGGGATTCCAGGATGATCTATAAACCATCTCCCCGTAAGTACGGCCCAGTTGCCTTTGCCATCCTTTCGCGGCGGCGTTACTTGAATCTGATCAGGAAAATGTCGAGAGCGGTCAAGAAGTACATTCCAGTCAGCAGCGCATCATCCTCTGTATCCTGGAGTCGAGGGATGACTATTGGGTGAAAAGACTTTGACCAAGGCCTCTGTGGATGGATGTGACGCAAAGGATGGTATGTGCGTGTTTCTTCAATGTCTCGGAATTATCATGTGCACGAAAAATTTCTTCAAAGTTATCAACGAGTTTGAACTTTGAAGAACTTTTGTGCAGGAAGGAGGCAAGTGTATTAGGTAAGACGCGCCACACAGAGGATATTATGCCACGTGGAAAGACACTTCCCACACTCTAACCACTCTTTCCCTCATCTTATCGAGTCTTAGTCTGGTATCAGTTGCGATGACCTATCCTCCTATGTTCGGACGACGTAGGCATGGATGCGATTATCGATGTTCAGATTTCTTCCTGATATTAAGTGTCCGGACGCCTTGAGGTATAGTGCTCCCAGCAAACACGTTTTAAACACACCATCGAAGAAGTGTCATTCAATTCAATTGTAATCTAAGGGTAAGCTAGCCTACCTTTTAAGCGGCTGGTCACCTGCCGACCGTAGAGGAAGGATCAAAGACGAATCTTGGGGCTTTCTTCTCATTTCCCACCATCCTTCTGTTCAAATCGATCATGTCCCAACCGTGCCCAAGGGTTCTAGCGACCGGCTATTGTGACGCAACTTCGTGCAATCTGAATCACAAAATCCCTAGTTGCACATCCTGTAGTTTGCTTTTCACGACCCAAGCTCTATACGAGACCCATCTCAAGACAAAAAAACACGCCAAAAAGGTCTCCGGGCGTTCTGACACTTATTACTGTACGGTCTGTGAGACTTATGTGGGGTCCGATTCCTGGATGCAGCATGTCAACGGAAGCCCGCACACCTCTCGGGCGAAAGTAAAAGGTATCTCTAATCCTCGAGCTATCGAGAAGGTAGTTCCAGATCGACTTCCGGGACACACTTTCTGCGGCGCTTGTAAAGAACACATCCAAGTACGCTTATGGAGAAAACACCTCCTAAAGCAACGGCACCAGGAATGCCAGCGGTTTGTTGCGTATTCCGCTGCCCTCGATGAGGCGGACCGTGACAAGAACGGCGTTACCGTGAACGGTGACCTTGACTTTGATGTCATTGATCCAGCTGCAGCTCGTGTTGGGAAGACGAAGGTAATCCGGATCCAATGTAGCGCACAGACCTCGCGTATCAGCCTTGTTGAGTGTTCGTTGAGGTCTAAAGGAGCTGGTCGGCAATCTCCGTGAGCTTTCTGTACCATCCTTTAGATCTAGCTAAACCCCATGGCAGGTTTACGGCGAAGATCCTCAGCGCCAATCGCACACTGACTTCCCGGTCGTCTGTAATCGAGGTCGAAGTTCAAGTCAAACAAACGTATGATGGCCGCGCCGAAGATTACATTGAATTCCTCTTCGAAAATGCCGCTCCGACGTCACGCTTTCTCATTGCCCGCCCCTTGAACGTCATTGTCGGTAGCAAGTCTGACCACGAGAATCTCAAGCCTGCTGCCCCTTTCAAACCCCGTCCCAGGGTGGTTCGACAGCCGGAGAAGGATCTCAAGGTTGTCGAAGGGGTGAAGCCTCCTGTCCGCCTGGCCATATCATACGTCGGGACTCTGCCTCAGTATGGAACGCCGCGCCCCTTGACCGATCTCTTGGCTTGCAAACTTTCCATTGCAGACTGCATCCAACAGCTGAAAGACGGCGGGTTTCCATCTGTTTTCCATGTCCAAAGTTACATCCGTCGCGAGGCATACCTCTTGTGGATCGAGGAGCACCGGATGGAGTGGGTATTCGCTATCTGACTTCTTATCCCGTTGCGTTCGTACTGATCGTTGCACTCAGATACGATCTAGGACTATATGATATGTCTAACGCTAAACTTACGAAGCGCGGAGGACGTCTCTACCAGTCCGTCTTTCTTCTCCGTTCCGCAACTGCCTGATCGCTCATCTGGCTCAGTCTTCCGGTTCCAGGATTGGCAGAAAAGCGACCGAGCGTCCTCATCGGTATGCCTATACACCTGTCTTTCTCTCCTGCTAGCTCACAACTACCTCAAGGTGATCGTCTACATGTTCAGCGGTCCAGCACGGGAGAGACCCACTGGTTCGAGGGATATGTGCACGACGTTTCAAGGGACGAGGTTGGGTTGATGTTCAAACCATCCTTCCAAGCGTCCTCAACCGACTCGTTCAACGTACGCTTCACCCTCAACCGGATTCCTCTCCGCCGTCAGCATCATGCGATCAACTCCCCGTTCATGGAGGAAAGGATATTGTTCCCCACTAAACGACATCTCCTCCTAAACTCTATCCCCATCAAGAAGATGAAGTACAATAACCCTCTCGTTGCGAGCAATGAACCTCAGATGCAGGCAGTCAAATCTATTGTCCAAAGTCCGCCCGGGTCTCCGCCGTTTGTCGTTTTTGGCCCGTGAGTATGGTCTGTACTGTGCGAGCAGGATCTGTATTGTATTGACCACTCTCATGCGCAGCCCTGGGACGGGGAAGACCGTCACGATCGTAGAAGCAATCTTGCAGCTGATCCAGCAGAATCCCGACTCGCGCGTTCTCGTCTGTGCGCCATCAAACTCGGCGGCGGATCTCATAACGGAGCGTCTGGGTGGCAAGCTGACGAAGGAGGTGATGTTCCGTATGATTGCCCCTTCCCGGATGAAGGGAACTGTTCCTTCCTCTGTTCTGCCGTACAGTTTCCTGAATCCGAGCGGGTTCTTCTCTGTTGACAAGAAAAGGTACCCACGTTCCGCGTGGTGGTGTCTACGTGCGTCTCTGCCTCGATTGTCTCTGGTATCGGCATTTCCCCCGGACACTATTCACACATTTTTGTGGACGAGGCTGGCCAGGCGACGGAGCCGGAAGTGATGATTGCGATTAAGACGATGGCGAATAAGAAGACGAATGTGGTGCTGTCAGGGGACCCGAAACAGCTGGGCCCGGTCATTCGGTCGACGGTGGCGAGGTCGTTGGGCTTGGAAATGAGCTTCATCGAGAGACTGATGGGGAGGAGTGAGGTGTATGATGAGACCAGGGGTCATGGGCTGACGTGCGTTCTCTCTCTCTCTCATTCTTCGCTTCCGTCTCAGTGCTATGTCGGTCCTTAGCGTCGTCAAGCTCATCAAGAACTTCCGATCTCACCGTACAATCATGCATTTCCCTAACGTCCAGTTCTATGGCGGCGACCTCAGACCTCACGGTGACCCGAAGATCATCAATTCCTATCTTGATTCCTCGCATGTCGGCGCTCCTGGGTTTGCCATCGTTTTCCACGCTGTGTCTGGAAAGGATGATAGAGAGGCTTCCTCGCCGTCATTCTTCAACATCGACGAGATCACCTTGGTGAAGAAGTATGTCCAGGAGTTGCTTCGAGATAAGAAGATTCCTATAAGTATGTGTCGTTGTCTTCCTCAGTGAACGTCTGCTGATATCACTGGGATGTGTAGCCGAGAAGGATATCGGTGTCATCACGCCCTATCACGCGCAGTGTGTGAAGACCCGGAAGGCGCTGAAGGACATTGCTTCTGGCGTGAAGGTAGGGAGTGTTGAGGAGTTTCAAGGGCAGGTGAGGGGGATTGCTACTATGAAAGTCATAAGACTCACTAGATGGTGTTCCACAGGAGCGCCGCGTAATCATTATTTCAACTGTACGCAGCAGCCAAGAATTCGTTCAGTACGATTTGAAGCATACCTTGGGTTTCGTGGCCAACCCGCGACGTTTCAATGGTACGTCTACCTGTCCCTCAAATCCCGTGAGTCATGTTAATGTGATATGATACAGTGGCCGTGACCCGTGCGCAAGCCCTGCTGATCGTCATTGGGGATCCAAACGTGCTGTCTTTGGATCCACTATGGCGGGAGTTTCTCAACTTCATCCATCGGTACGGGGGCTGGAAGGGCCCCCCTCCGACTTGGGATACAAGTGCCAATGTCGACGAGGCAGGAGGATATGACCGTGCCGCTCGTGAAAGTGCCCAGGCAGATATGGTTGCGTTCACGCGCAAGATGGAGGAAATGACGTTGGAAGGCTTGCAGGATCGGGACGATCTGGAAGAGGATGAAGACGAGTTCTTCGACGTTAGTGAGGATCAGCCATGGGTCGAGGTGGATCACTACTGAAGTGTTTGAGTTGCTTGCTCAGTATGATTGAGGTATTGTAAGGTTCTACGAGTATTCAGTTGGGTACTGCCAAGTGCGGCGGAATTGTCGCGAATGTTGTCCATGGAGGGTTATCCTGGGGTTGAACATTGGAGGTTTAAATACATCATAGTGACCATATCCCCTGATTTCCGAACGCTGAAGTAGGTCAGAAGTAGGAGCAAGGTGTCGACTGACCCAAATGAAATCGCCGACAACCGCCGCCGACGATTGAGCGGCATAACGTCATCCAATTGTGACATCGTGGGACTTTCCCGCAACGTACGTTCTTTCCCGCCTTCCTCCTCCTGTTTTTAAATCTCTGAATAAGAACTTCAGGATATCTTTGGATGTAATCAATTCGCGCACTCTTTTCACATTCTCTAGTCCAAACGCATCCCTTCCTGGGCAATGCATGTCCGAGTCATTCCAGCCGGTTTATTTTCAAGGAGCTCAAAACAAGCTTTATCAGTGAGTCGCGTTCTATTAGGTTTTGAATTTCGGAAGGAAAAGTTCCTGATGATTGGCGCCCAACGATAGCGAATGTATAAATGTAAACGCGAGCCTCATAAATTTCCTTGCTTCCTTCCCCCCACCGTCTGCCCTTGAAAGTTACGCGTCCTTGACCTGGAGTTTCGTGTCACTGTTATGGAAGAAATCTCTACGGTCTGTCCCCGTGCTCTTACTATAGGGACATGCGACGATGCGACTTGCCGATTGGACCACAATATCCCGACCTGCAACCCGTGCGGGCTGATCTTCGATAGCGTAGAGCTCCACAGACTTCACCTTCAGTCGAAGAAGCACATCAACAAGATGTCGGGACGATCTGCAGTACTTTACTGTCCTATTTGTGACACCCACGTTCCTGCTGGAAGCTGGGAGGGCCATACTGAGGGCTCCAAGCACTCCAGCAAGGCGACACAGCAGGGTCTCGTACCTAAAGCAGTCCAGCCCGAGTATCCCGACGAGATCCCCGGACACACGTTCTGTGGCCCCTGTAATAGACATCACCCGTCTCGATTCTGGGAAAACCACATCCAGGGCGCAACACATCGTAAACATCAACGTTTTGCGGCGTACTCTGCTTCACTTGACGAAGCAGATCGCGACAAGAACGATGTCATTGTGCGAGGGACCTTCGATTTCCAGGTGCTCGATCCGGCTACTGCCCGAATCGGCAAGACCTCAGAGATCACAATCCAAGGCACCACTCCGGCCTCACGAGTCAGTCTGATTGAGTGCTCCTTGAGGTCGTCCAAGGGATCTGGACCATGCTCGTCGTACGTCCTTTCATCTTCCACGGGATTGTTTGACGTCCTTATTAACATGATTCCACTGAACTAAGATTCAGAGCAACGATTCTTGGTGCTCATCGTACGCTGATCTCGCATACATCCCTCCTAAAAGTCCAGGTCTCTGTCCGTCAAGCGTACAATGGGCGGAGCGAAGATCGTCTCGAGCTTGTCTTTGAAGACGTCCTTCTCAAAAAAACGCTTCATGATTGCACGCACCCTACGTGTCATCGTCGGAAGCCAGGCTGATCATGACGCTCTGAGGCCTAGTGCCCCATACCAGCCCAGAAAGCGTACCGCACGGCAACCTGAGACAAGTGTTATCGAGGGGGTGATGGCTCCGTCCCTCAAAGCCATTCCTTATGTTGGCAAACTTCCTCTTGCCAATATCTTGAAACCTTTGGCGGTCGTTCTAGCGAGTGCGGTGTCAGGGAACGTGTCTGTGTCTCAAACTGTCAGCCAAATCCAAGGGATTGGCTTCCCTTCGATCTTGAACACCCAGAGCTACGTCCGCCAAATGACGTACCTCCTTTGGATGGAGGAATTCCAGCAAGAGTGCGTTCAGGTTTTCTATACTGGGTTAACGATGAACTGACTTGAAGGACCAACATTAGGCATGATCTACAGCACTATGATATGTACGGCGTGAAACTTACTCGTCACAACCACTACCATTAGTACGCTGTGCTTCTCCCCATTCTGATATGACGCTGACGGATTCGATTCAGTCTTTCAGTTCCAGGTCTTGCTGAAAAGCGTCCCAGCGTGCTAGTGGGTGAGCACAAAGTCTGTCTCGCTTTGACTATGAATTGACACGCGCACAAGGTGACTGTATTCTTGTCCAGAAGGTCGGTGCCCCCACTGGCCACTGGTATCAAGGCGGCGTCCACTTCGTGCGCGAGGTGGAGGTCGGACTAGTCTTCCAAGCGTCCGTCCGTGCCTCTCCTGGAGACCTGTTCAATGTTAGATTCAAACTCAACCGCATTCCTATGCGACGCCAGCATCATGCTATCAACTCCGCGTTCGAGCAGGAGAGGGTCTTGTTTCCTCGGACTCAGCATCTGCTCCTGGCCAACGCTCCGATGGTTTCTTTAACCTGCTTCAATACCCTCATCGCGACGAATGAGCCGCAAATGCAAGCCGTCATGTCGATTGTGGCTAGTCCACCTGGATCCCTACCGTTTGTCGTCTTCGGGCCGTGGGTCTTGCCGTCTGTTTTATTTTTTAACGTACGTACTCACTGTCTCCATCTAGGCCTGGGACTGGTAAGACTGTCACCATTGTAGAAGCCATTCTCCAGCTTGTCAAGAGGACGGCTAATTCCCGTGTTCTTGTGTGCGCTCCTTCGAATTCGGCGGCTGATCTTATCACAGAACGCCTCAGCGCCCACCTCAGTACGTACGAGCTCTTTCGTGCTGTCGCCCCTTCCCGGCGAAAGGATCTTCTTCCTGACAGGGTTCGCGAGTACACCTTCACGAACCCTGCGGGTACCTTCTCTGTTCCTGCTATGCGCACCATGACAACGTTCCGTGTTGTCGTGTCAACGTGTGGCTCTGCCTCCATCGTCTCTGGCATCGGCGTACCAAGGGGGCATTACTCTCACATCGTTGTCGACGAGGCGGGGCAGGCCACTGAGCCTGAGGTGATGACGGCAATCAAGGCTATGGCGGATAACCATACCAATGTTGTTCTATCTGGTGATCCGAAGCAGTTGGGGCCTATCATTAGGTCGGCGGTGGCGAGGGCGTTGCGCTTCGAGGTTAGCTTCATTGAGAGATTGATGGACATGGATGTTTACTATGAGGTGACAAAGCATGGTTTATCGTACGTCCCTCAGCGGTCGCCTATCTTTCCTTCTTCTCTCTGACACTCTTCCTTTAGGGTCGTCAAGCTGGTCAAGAACTTCCGCTCACATGGCGCTATCCTCCAGTTCCCCAACTCTCGGTTCTATGAAGGGGACCTTCAGACGTTTGGCGATCCGAAGGTGATCAACTCGTATCTCAACTCGAAGCACATCGTCTCTCCCAAGTTCCCGATTGTGTTCCACGCCATTTCTGGAAGGGATGAACGGGAGGCATCTTCCCCCTCTTTCTTCAACATCGACGAGGTGACGCTGGTCAAGAAGTATGTGGAACAGCTGCGTTCTGACAGGCAGGTCCGAATCAGTACGTTGTCTTCTGGTCTGCATCGTCCAACGGAGCCTGACTGGTGCGTGTGCAGCGGACCAAGATATCGGTGTCATTGCACCCTACCACGCACAGTGTCTGAAGATTCGAGCGTCACTCAGAAGTGTTGCCGATGGCGTCAAGGTGGGAAGCGTGGAAGAATTTCAAGGCCAGGTGTGTGCTTATGGGGCTTGTGAGGTTCTATCTTCTTTACTGATGAAGCCACTGCAGGAGCGCCGGGTCATCATCATCTCCACTGTCCGTAGCAGCCGTGAGTTTGTGGAGTACGACCTCAAGCACACTCTTGGGTTTGTCGCGAATCCCCGTCGGTTCAACGGTAAGGTTTTGTCCTCTCGTATCTGTTGTAGTATACTGAAGCGGTAACCGCGTAGTCGCCGTCACTCGAGCACAAGCCCTTCTTATCATCGTTGGTGATCCGACTGTCCTCTCCTTAGATCCGCTGTGGCGTAGCTTCTTGAACTACATCTATGGCCAAGGAGGATGGAAGGGGGCCCCGCCCACTTGGAATACTACTGTGCCTGTAGATGAGGCGGGAGATTATGCTCAAGACCTTCGCCGGAGCGCGCAGGCAGATATGAATGATTTCACTCGTCAGATGGAGGCAATGGCGTTGGACGGTCTTCGCGGAGGAGATGCTTTGGATGACTTCGTCGACGTTAATGTGGATCGGCCGTGGCAGGAGATTGAGTGAAGGCCCCTCGGTATGGTAGGTAGATCCTTGAATGTAAGTATACCATAAAGAATAACGTGCAATGTTTCTCTGTCTCCGCTTAAACGGTTTTCAAAAGTAGTAGCAACCTATCTGCAAAACGTATGGATCTCGTCTCCGCCACATGCGCCACATTCGGGCCGAACATTTATTTCAGACACCGCCGGGAAAACGGACCGGGGCAATATTCTTGAACATTGACACCCATCTTCCTAAAGCCTTTCAAGGCTTAAGAGTTAACTAACTCACTAGAGTGTGAGTATCACAAGAGTTTAGCATGATATATCTCTCTCAAGTTAAAACTCCCGTAGTCCACTCGTTGGGGTTTCTCCTCTACATCTCCGGCTAACAGGTAATTTTAATCCTTTTTCGTCTTGGACTAGTTTTTAACTAATCTATGATTTAACCCCTCTGTTCGATAGATGCATGAGACTTGTGCTCCCAACGACTCATCAGAGACATTAGAGACAGCATGCCCGCGATGTGGGTACCAGGGAGCATCTCAAACGAAACACACTCGCGATCGACGTGTTGAAGAGCTCCTGAAAACAAACGCGTCTCCCTTGGAGTCCGAAATATTTCAAATGCTCGAGCTGACCTCTCGTAAAGCGAGTGCTGTCTCCGAGCTTGACAAGAAAATTAAAGAGACACGCTTGATTCTTGAACATCTCGTCACTGAACGAGACCAGGCTGCACAGGACTTGAACGATTATCGTATCATCACGAATCCCCTCAGGCGTCTTCCCGCAGACATACTTTGTGAGATCTTTCTCTCATGTATCTCTGAAGACGTTCTGGATGTCGAAAAGTTTGAAAGCTCGCTGAATGTCCGAGCATTCCCCTGGACGCTTGTCCAAGTCTGTAGTCGTTGGAGATCGATAGGCTTATCTCTCCAAAAGCTATGGTCAACGGTCATAGTATCTGTTGACGATCTTGGAAAAGACGGCATCGGATCTATTCGCATGCTCGGGCTGCAGCTGCAGAGATCTGGAGTACACCCTCTGTCTGTGTGGATTGACTGCGAGTCGGATCCCGGTGACCTCAACATCCCGTTTGCCAATCCGATATTCAATATGCTTCTTCCGACGTCATCTCGTTGGAGGGAAGCAATTCTTTCCTTCTTGAACAGTTTTCATCCCCTTGCCAGTATACGAGGATCTCTAGAGTCCCTTCGTTGCGTTCACTTGGAGTTGTCCGGGACAAATACCGCAGAGGTGGCCCCCAGCTGCACCGACTTCCTCGAGTTTGCGCCCAGGTTGACAGACGTTCGGCTTCTTCAGACGCCTGTAGTCCTGAGTTATAAGTTGCCATGGTCTCAACTGAAGTCGTTAACATGGTCCGACTTGGACGATCACCACGCTCTTCCCCTCATTCTTCGACAAACACATGATCTCGAATTCCTCCTTTTCAAAGGAGTTGACTTCCCGGAAGATTATTCAGGGCCCATCATTCGCCTCGAGCACCTCGACGAACTCGTTGCCGAGGTGAATATGGGTTTCATCCGCCATCTTCTCTTGCCATCGCTGTCGTTCTTGGAGATCTGCGACGTGACGGGCAATCTGGATATTGTGGCGTCGTTGCTGTCTCGCTCGCAGTGCCTTCTGACCAAGCTGACACTGAGCATCAAATCTATGACGGACGACGATGCGGTTCGGCTTCTCAGCTGCATGCCTGCTCTCGAAGTCCTCGAGCTCCAGTCGGGGGCATTCACGACTGACATCCTTGTAAAACAGTTGACCGCGAAGGGGGGGCACAAACCTCTGGCTCCTCGGCTAGAGTGTCTACGGTTGGGCGTATCCCTAACGGATGATGTATCTCTCTTCGTCTCTATGGTGGAATCCCGCTGTATGGATGATACCGTGTCGGAAGATACGAAAGAGTTAGAGAATAGGGTTGCAAGACTGGAGACGGTCGTCCTGACGTTTGCGGAGGAGTTGGAGATCGCTGACCCGGAAGTCATGGCGCGATGGAAAGGTTGCATCTTACGTGGGCTGGAGGTCATCTTTGAATACAGCGCGCCTGACCCTGAGACGGACACGGAGAATACGGATACTGAGACGTCAGACGAGTAAGTAGGCCATTCATTTCATCTACAGCTACTCAGTGTATGAGACGCGGTTGCAATATAGTACAGTAGCATAATACACTAGCAGAACATGCATGAGAAGTAAGCGTTAAATCAGTCAAAAGTGGAGTCGTGGCGTTCGATCTCACTACGCCCTCTTGCGGGGAATGTGGCAAAGTGGCGCGACTGGTGGCATATCTGATTTAAACCATCTGGGAGCTGTTGGTCGTATCTTCGCGGGAACTTATGAGTACGGCAATGGAAAAAGTACATAAAAGGACCTACTTTGACAACTCCGTGAGAGGTTTGTTGCGAAGGGTCTCCCACAGTTGCCGCCGGTCCTCCTTCTCAGCTGGAATGGTGGTAATGCGATAACGCAGACGGGAGTTATCGATAACGCCATAGTGCAGCTTTGAGCGACCCCGATACTTATCGTATTGAAGAGCCCAGGCATTCGTAGACATCGTGTCCGGACCCAGAGATGCCAACTCCGGCGTCAATGGCACCGTCCAAGTCCATGAATCACCGATCCAACGGTTCCCAGCGCGAAATTGGGACGAAGAATCAGTGACTTCAAATCTAGATGGATCTTTAACTATCCTCCACCCACGTCGGACGTATTTCTCTCGAGCAGCATCCTGTCCCGACCCGGAGGTCTCGATGACAAGACTGCGGCGTTGCAAGAGCGTGGCGCGAGGGAAAAGGGAGTAAGCTTTTTGGTGGGTAACAATGTTCATTACGCATGCTATGCAAAATCGTTACTCTGGATTAGGTGCGAAGAGTAAAGATAAGTTTTACTAGAATGATAGGCTAGAAGAATATCGAATGGTGTCATCCGAGCCGTAATCAGCTGTACCTTTTTATTTCTCTTCGTAAGGTCGAGAATTGTATGGAAAGACTGATTAGATCCATTGCATATTCTACGCTTACATATTGACGATAAGGACAAGCCAATCCGTGCGCCAATATACCGGTGACAGAAATTTTCGGGTCTTGACGCGGTCATGTGGCTTGTCACACCAATGGGTTCGCCTCGCCATATTGACGCCACAGGGCTT
>RZIO01000005.1:2796842-2806903 GCA_004338095.1 Gloeostereum incarnatum
TCCAACTCCGGATGTCGTACAACTTCAAAACTTTTGGCCAGCGACGGTTGGCCAAATCCAAATGAGCCTATCATCTTATTCCAATTCACGAAATGAACGAACGAAAGCACAGTGATTGTGAGTAAATTCCAATATATATATATATATGCATACTTATCGACTTGATGTCTGAAATAAAGAGTGTGACGCCAGCAAGTCGGCAAAGAAGGAATGAAATTTTAGTCGGAACTCGTTCCTTCGCGCGCGTATATTGGGCACAATTCATCCCATGCAGCTGAAAATCAGATGTAAATGAGCAAAACGGCGAGAAAATACCAAGAAGGGGATCATCGCACCGGGAACAGGAGTGGTAGAAATCCACTCGTCACTCCGCTCAGCAAAGGTTACTGCAAATCCACTATTGAGATAAAGAAAAAAAACAGTCAACACATGGATGCAAAGTTGGTTTTGGGAACCTACAGCTCGAGATGCCAGTCAATGTGGCTGTAAAGAGTTACGAGTATTACGAGTAAATCCGTTAGTCAAAGCGCGACAAATATTCCAAAAGCCAAGTACTCACCAATGCAGGAACCAAGGTCCTGGGTTATCGGTAAA
Source organism: Gloeostereum incarnatum (assembly GCA_004338095.1). Taxonomy (NCBI): domain Eukaryota; kingdom Fungi; phylum Basidiomycota; class Agaricomycetes; order Agaricales; family Cyphellaceae; genus Gloeostereum; species Gloeostereum incarnatum. The sequence continues at coordinate 2,797,437 of RZIO01000005.1, forward strand.
GAATCGGATCGTAACGTTGTCACTGGCGAACCCAATGTTCACGACTGCGTTAAAAGTTCAGAATGGACAACAAGGTAGGACGATTGAGGATAGACTTGCCATCACGGCGGACCTGCGGCACGAATTAGACAGACGGCGAACAAAAAGACCAATGAAGACTTACCGGGTCCACGTAGTTGTATTCCTCACTTCCCGCAACTCGGACGACGTCGAAAGTATGCTGAAGTCCAGACCATTTGTCAATCGACTCGTTTGAAGTAGGTCAGGAAATCACTCACACCGTGGAGATGCACAGGGTGCTGGTACGACATATGAGCGTGCTTCCGCAACCCCGAAAAAAAGGATAAAAAGCGCTTACTCCACCACCGACGGCACCGCCGGGCATAGAAATTTCTACACTCTTATTTGCCTCAAGCTCGAAAATTGAGTCTCCAGGAAGCAAATCGCCAGTATTCTGTGCGCCACTCAAAATCTGAAGCAGCACAGGAACGGTCGGCGATGTCCAGGTAGCCCCGTTGATAGAAAAGCTAGCACCAGCCTGAAAACAATCTATATTGAGAAGGAGTAACAAAGGAGCGTAACAGGGGTAGACGCACGAATTCGATAGCAAGGTTGATATTGATGTCCGCATTTCCGACGCCGGGTGCTCCAGGCTGAACGGAAAACGGTGAGAAAATGCACATTCCGCGTGTAAGAAAGAGAATCGCCATACAACTGAGAATCCAAGGCTTGGGAGGATCTACCGATCAAAGGCCAGGGCTGAGAACACGAGCATTGAAGCCAGGACGTGCATTCACTTACCGAAAGATCGCCTTCAAACAAGGGATTTACAGATTCGATGAACTCGGTCGACGGCTCTTCTTCAGGCGCACCCTCATATCTGAGTATACCAGAGTTTATGCCGCCGGCAAATCCTTGGTCACCGCCGGACGGGTTGAAGCGTATCCCTGTAATTTCGAGAATTGATAACATGCAGGGACGGTAAGTAGGATATGCTCACAATAGTTGTCGACGGGCTGGTTGGCTTCCAACTGCGAACAGAAATTAGGGTGATAAACCAATGAAAAGCGAGGATCGTACAATGAAAGAGTAGCGTTGGCCGGCGTAGATCTGGAGAGAGTCGACTTCAAGAGGCTCGTGGCTGACTCCGTCGACTTCGATGATCGTCCTGCAATCGTTCGATCAGCAAATGCATGAGATGGATAGGTTGTTTTTGACGCGCAGGGTGTGCTGATCAATGGAGAACACATAGTCGGGACCACAACTGATGTTTGCGAGACGAATGCGGTAGCGTGTTCCAGAAGTTACGGTGTTTACACTGAGCTCTGTGGCAGTCCCTGAAGCACTTCGTCCGAGACCGTTCAACAAATTGGCATCCGGGGTTCTGTGCGACAAGTCAGCAAAAGGGCTCTGGCATATGTAGACGCGGAAAATACTTGCCCAATGACGATCGTAGGAGCAGGATCGTGGTACCAGTCAGCCAAGGTCCAGACAGTATCGTCTATTTCGACACCCTTAAACGCCAATCTGAAACGAAATACCACGAACAAAACCAACCATTATCCACGTCATACAGAGACGCGTGCGGATCATTGGGGTCGTACACAACGAACGCCCCACGGATTCCATCGCAGTCTAGATTTTTGAGCGGTGAGATCAGTCGACACGGTCATCATATGAAAGAAACCATACATTGTGTAGCTGTGGGAGTAAATTAGATCGCATCATGGGATGGCGAATAAGCCAAACATCACTTACACAAATGACTGTGATACCAGAACGTTCCCGCTTGGTCAGGGACTTCGAAGGTGTAGAGGAAAGCGTCTCCGGGAACAAAGGGACACTGCGTAACGAACGCAGGGCTGCAATATTAGTACAATTAGTACACAAGAATGACAACATTCGAGAAAGGCGTACCCGTCGGCCCAGCTAGAGCCTTTCTGAAAGAATCCATGCCAGTGCTAAAGATGCAAATCGATCAATATTCAAGATGGACACGACGGTGAACAGTGGGCTTACAATCGAGCTGTCCAAGAGCATAGTGTCGTCAGAGAGGTTGTTGATGACGTTCAGCTGGAAGGTGTCGCCCTAGGCGATGAATCAAAGTCAGTGAGTTGGAAACGCAGGTAGAGATGAATTGATTACGATAGTGCCCGTGATGAGGGGTCCTGTAACGCCTCCTCCTGCGAGAGCGGCAGACCGTTCGAAGCCATCCGGACTGACCACTGCGTTGCTCAAGACGATGTCAGCGACGGGTCCAATGCCCGCGAAGGCCCCCTTCACGAGTAAGGCGAGAGTAACAGATGAGCGGAGGGAATGTGCAGGGAACATGTGAGCCCGAGAGGAGAGATGGAAGGAAAGAAAGGAACGAGAGGTCCTATGTAGAACCCACAATGTATGAACGGAGCCCTTTTATAAGAGATCCTTTCCCCAGTGGATGTATGGGATGCAGACGTGAAGCGAGCCAAGGATCACACGATTCTCGCATACCGGAACACTTCATCCACACGGAAAACCAGGTCTTAGCTAGAGCGGGTATAATAACGACCCTCGGACATGTTCTTGAGAGGAGAAGCTACCCCATTATCGCCTATGAAGATACTGGCCAAGTTCTCATGAATGCCAATGTCGCTACCTCCGATCAGATGCTCCTCAGGAAAGGATACTATGAGAACGAGAAGTTAGGCCTCCCCGATCTTCTCGATGGGGCCATTCAAGAATGGTGTTGCCTTGAGTAGTCATTAGCGTCCCTTCCTGCGAAACACGATGCCTCACAAGGGGGCATGATATCATTACGAGAGTAGTAAACTTACGACTGCTTCACGACCAGCTGAAAGCACGGCCCGCATAATGAGCGCAGCAGCCGCCATCGAAGCACTGGAGCCTTTCCCTGAATGACGTCCCGAGATTCACAGTTGGTTCACAGTCCTAAATAGAGTTCTTCCAGTGGAGTATTTCTTCGACGGGTGTGTGTAAGTAACACGGTCAATTCTGCCGAAGATGTTGTGCTTTATGAGTCAGAAATAGCTGGACATCGGGCTACTCAGCCGGAGGCAACGACGCGTTGGACGCGACGTGGAAACTCTGGAGTCTGAAGTATACCGGGGTCAAACCAGGGTAGTCTTATATAATTGTTCTAGGCCAACTCAATCCCGATTGCTTACTTACGGTGCGTATTCCAACCGAGTGGCGCAAATCAGCCTCTCAGAGCGACATGAATCTTAGATCAACGAAGCGCTGTAGTAGTACCCTTCCTCACTTGTTAATTAATGGTCGGTTCTCGTTCAGCTAGCTTCAAGGTAAGTAGTCAAGTTATCAATCATGTCCGTGGGTAATTCATTGACCGCAGTAAGGCTTATTTCCACAGATAAATATATTGTCTGTGCTTTACCTTTGGTACTCGAGCTTCTAGAAGGTCTGTTATCGAACCAGTTCTTCGCTTCTTCCTCGTATTACGTTGAACGTTAACCCACCATCTATCCCCTATACATAACTTATCAGCTCGTCCAAGTCACTGCGGATATTATGTGTAAGTATAGTATGCTATCTCTTTCCAGTTCCAACGATGGACTCGACAATTTTAAACAAAATAGTCGATCTAGCAGAAGCCAGTTCACCCGACTTCGAACTTCCAACTCGTGAGAATCGGCGATTTCTCGCGCTCGTTGGAAACCATGATACACATAGCTCCTTCCGCCCGATCACTCCTCTTTGGAATTCTCATTCGGTGATATCATGGTGGGAGAACTGAGCTCCTTTAGTGGAGGCATATTTGCCAAGTGGTAGCAAAGATCTGTACGGTCGTCGCCGTCTCCGAGCCACTTCTGAACAAGAACGTCTTAGTACATATCCTTTGACTCATTCTCCGTTATTCCGACACCTTCACACGTTAGAAAAAGGTATCCGAAGGTCGCCTAATTCTTTGATTCGCGGCTACGCTATAAGAACCTTTCACATACATCTCCCACATCCTCAGCCGCCTGTCGACTAGTGAACACTGAAATTTCCATCACTCATGAAAATCTTCGCTCTCTTTCTTACCCTTGCTGTCGGTGCCAGCGCTGCAATCGTTAGTGAACAACTCGTCTTTCTCTCTCCTCTAGGCTCTTATTTCGCTCGTCTCTATATTGAACAGCGTGAGGAGGCAGGGACCTCAGCCCCTGCAACCTTCACCGTGACACGACTGTTCCACTCCTTAGTCCCCGACGCTCCTTTCCTCGTCGAGTTCACCGAATCAAGGGTCGTCACGTACGTCGATCATTAACTTCGTCCTCACCGGCAGTCCTGATTTCTTTGTTCGTTCCAGTCAACTCCCGCCCACCGCCACGCCCATCATCTGATAGAATGTTGCTCTGAACTTCGAAGAGGTGCGTTCTTAGGCTATACCTTCGCTAGAGCCATCTCGCTGACCCTTGAAAAATGTACAGTCAAACACGGCCTCGCTAGCAATGGTCTTCTGCGAACTTGGTGGAGAAATCTGTGGTGTAGCTCACCCGTCAGAGGGTTGGAATATTATTTCGTGAACCTATATTGTTTCGCTGTCGACTGAGCTCATCGCCGAGTCGTGCTTGGGCAGATTTGACACAATCAGTGGTCGAGTTGGACGCTACGGTCAGCCTAAGTATTAGCGGCGCCATGGTCTTTGTCGACGGACGGATGCATGCGAGCGCCTCAACGATGTCGGCAAAGGGCTCATAATGACTGTGGCGCAACGCCTCACTGAAAAGCCGCCTAACCTTTAAGAGTATCCCTCCTGGAGACAGGAATTTGTCCTTCGAAACACAGAAGACAAGGAATCAGATTGATGGTGACGCGATGCTGCTTTTCCGCGTGTGCCCGACGCGGTCCTTGAAATATATTCGGACATAATTACACGCTGTCACATTCTAGCCTTTGAAGGCTGAGGCTGGCTCCAACGCAGCGCAAGCGATATTACCACGCGGGAAGACACACGTCGTCTGAATCATACGTACTGTAAGTACATGTGCCAAAGGGGGGACATGGACAACACACAACACCACCATATCTGCGTGTAGCATCGCTGAAGATGCACCCGTTCGGATATCCGGTCACTCTGAAACAGACGGGAAATTTTGGTACAGATCGCCTACAGGGTCAAGTACGCTCGAGCGTACACGCGTGAGCACACAATTTCAACAAACAACACATTTAGGATCCAGAAACCAATGTTACATCACGCCTTCATGGTACAACTTGGGGGAGAAGTAATCCCACGTTCACTCCCTCCACCGCAACCGTATCGGTGTTCTTCGGGGGAGTCAACACCGATACCTCCTCTCGAAAACACCGCCGCCAATTGCCCGACTCCGACTACCCCGCTCCCACACCATCCTTCCTGCACGGCTGTGAGTTACAGAGGTAAGGAGGATAGAATCGACAATCCTGCTTGAGATGTCTCAAACACATCCGCCTCATCCACCGGACAATGACCTGCTCCAGGTTCAACGATCCCTAACAGGCGCTGAACGTCGGACAGCATCGTCTCCCCAGAATTGCTTATGCCGCCTGGCTGCTGGCATACTGAGTGCCAGAGGACCAAATGGCCGAAAGAGAGCCTGCCAGCTTAAAAGTATCAATGAATCTATAAGGATGCATGAGTACGATCCTTGGGCCTGACAGCATCGAAGATCGACGGTTGATCGACGGGACAAGGCGGGAAAAAGTTAGGGCCAAGCAATGGAGACACGGTCATGTACCACATAACACGTCATATTATTATTCATCGACGCGTTTTCCCCGACCCCAGGCCCTGTCACGCTCATACTCTGTGCAACTGATAACGGTCTGTCCCGTATGCATTACATAACTACTACAGGTGTACAATCACGATCACAACGTAAACAAGTGAAAGACCCAATTCAAATAAACGAAACCCCGAAAGCTACATATAGATAGAACTCGACGAGACTTGAAATAATGTGGCGGGGATCGTATGTCTTAGGAACTCGAGCCTTCCCGTTCGTACGTCGGGCACAACTCATTCCATGCAGCTGAAAATCAGACAGAAGTGAACAAAGAATACGCAGGAAACAGCCAAAGGAGAGTATCGTACGGGGAACAGGAGTGGTAGGCACCCACTCGTTGCTACGCTCTGCAAAGGTTACCGCAAATCCACTGTTTAGACGGAGAGATAACAGTCAGCACTTGTTCTTAAGTTAGTTGTTTAGGGACCTACAGTTCGAGATGCCAGTCGATGTGACTGTAAAGTTACAAGTAAACCGTTAGTCAAAACACAACAGATGTTCCAGAAGCCAAGTCCTCACCAGTGGAGGAACCAAGGTCCTGGGTTGTCGGTGAAGAATCGGATGGTGGTGTTGTCACCAGCCACCCCGATGTTCACGACTGAGGCAAACATTCAAAACGGATATCACAGAGCTTCAGGAAGTAGTTACCATCACGGCGGACCTGGGTGCGTGAATTAGACAGATGGTGAACAAAAAGGTCAATGCAGACTTACTGGGTTCACGTAGTTGTATCTATTGCTTCCCGCAACACGAACAACGTCGAAAGTATGCTGATGTACAATTCATGGGTCAGCCCACTCGATTGGAACAGGTCTCGGATAGACACTCACGCCGTGCAAGTGCAAAGGATGCTGGTGCGACCGGTTAGCGTTCTTCTGCAGGCGAAAACGATAAAAACACCTACTCCACCACCGACGGCACCGCCGGGCATAGAAATCTCTACACTCTTCCTCGCTGGAAGCTCGATAATCGAATCTCCCGGCAGTAAGCTGCCAGGAGACCGAGCGCCACTCAAAATCTGCAGGAGGACAGGAATGTTCGGTGATGTCCAGCCAGCCCCATTGAGGGTGAAGCCAGTGCCAATCTAAAACGGTTGCATTGCGAAGGAATAAGAGAGGAACATGAGATGGGGAATACATACGAATTGGATGTCGAGGTTAATGTTAATGTCAGCATTTCCAACGCCGGGTCTCCCAGGCTAAACGGGATTAGAAAATGCACGTCCTACGTTGAAGAGATTTAATTGACGTACAACAGAGAATCCGAGGCTTCGGAGGATCTATCGCGGAGAATGAGAATATGAGCTTTTTGGATGCAAAATCACCAACCGAAAGGTCGCCTTCAAACAGGGGCCTCCTGGGGGCGATGAACTCCGTCGAGGGTTCCACCGCACGTGCACCCCTGTATCGGAGGATAGCAGAGTTGATACCGCCGGCAAAGCCTTGGTCACCGACGGACGGGTTGAAGCGTATCCCTATGATTTCGAGAGTTCAAAACACGAAACAAAGGGAAGCAAGATACGCTCACAATAGTTGCCTATGGGCTGGTTAGCATTCAGCTTCGGACAAGAATTAGCGCAGCGAATCAAGGAGAAGCGATGATCATACAATGAAAGAATAGCGTTGGCCGGCGAAAATCCGGAGAGAATCGACTACGAGAGGATTGTGGCTAACTCCATCAACCTCAATGATCGTCCTGGAGTCGTTCAGGTGAAAATGAAAATAGATAGATTTTGTCTTCTACGTACATCGTGTGCCGATCAATGGAGAAGACGTAGTCTGGATCACAACCGATATTTGCTAGACGAATGCGATAGCGTAATCCGAAAGTTACGGTGTTGACGCTGAGCTCCGTGGCAGTCCCCTGAGATGCACTTCGTCCAAGCCCATTCAACAAATTGGCGGCCGGGGTTCTACAAAATAAGTCAAAGGTGGGTACTGTCGACAGGCCCATGAAATACTTGCCCAATTACTATAGTAGGCGCAGGAGCATGGTACCAGTCGGCCAATGTCCACACTGTAGCATCTGTTTCTCGATTCATTAGTGTCAGTTCAACAGGTCATATTGCAGAACAAACCATTGTCTATGTCATAGAGAAACCTGTGGGGATCAAAGGGGTCGTACACAACAAACGCGCCACGAATCCCATCACAGTCTGCATTTTCGAGCGTTGAAGTCAATGGAAACAACAAGTACACAAACGAAACCATACATTGCGTAGCTGCGGGGGGGAATTAGATTGACTTTGAGGGACGGAAATCAAAGCATTACTTACACAAATGACTATGGTACCAGAACGTCCCCGCTTGATCAGGAACCTTGAAGTTATACAAGAAAGCATCTCCGGGGACGATGGGACACTGCGTAACAAATGCAGGACTGGAAGATTTCGATGAGTACGCAGGGGATGGCAACGTCGTAGACAGACATACCCATCAGCCCAGCTAGACCCTTTCTGAAAAAATCCATGCCAGTGCTAAAACGCAAGTCAATGATGAGACGGACATGTGGGCGTACAATTGACTCACAATTGAGCTGTCCACGAGCATGGTATTGTCAGTGAGGTTGTTAATGACGTTCAGCCTGAAGGTGTCGCCCTAGAAGATGGATGAAAGTCAGTGAACCGGAAAGCCAGAAAGAGACAATTTCATTACGATTCTGCCCGTGATGAGGGGTCCTATAACGCCTCCTCCTGCGAGAGCGGCAGACCGTTGGAAGCCATCTGGACTGACCACAGCATTGCTCAAGACAATGTCTGCGACGGGTCCAATGCCCCCGAAGACGGCCTTCACAAGGAAGGATAAAGTTATAAAGAGGTAGAGGAAGTGTGTAGGGAACATGTGAGCCTGAGAGTAGAGATGGAAGGGAAGGAACGAGAAGTCCTCTATCGAGTCTACAACGGCGGAATGGGGTCCTCTTTATATGATATCCTTTCTCTCAGAGGTAGTGCAGATTAAAACACGTAGGTGAGGAATCACACGATTCTTGCATACTGAGACAGGCCTTCCCCAAGGACGGGTCCAAACCGAATTATAGGTGTGTTCCTGAAGAGAGAGCTACCACCCGGTAACTTTTTTTGACAGCCCAAGACATTTCCTGTGAAAAGTCTGTCCCAGTTCTCATGAATAGCAAGGTTCCTACCTCCGATCAAATGAAATAGAGAAAGGATCATAGAGAAAGGGTACGACATTTAGCTTACGACGCTGAATGACACCATTCTAACACTACTAAACCGACATAGCCTAGATGAAGAGTACTGAGCTCGCCGCCTCATAGTAATCGGGCATGCCGCGTTGACACCATTACGACAATAGTGGCTTGATGGCTCATCCCGAAGTGAATGTTAATTGCCTATCTTTGCCACCGGGATTGGAACCGGCACAGAGATCCGGTACGACGTCCCCAGGCCCAAGAATCGCAGTCCCAGAAAGCGGAAACGCTATTCTGATATTTCCACGGTCAAATGCTTCGCTTTGGATGAGTTTTCCAACAGTTCAATTGTCATGGTAGTGGAAACAAAGATATAGCTGGCATTGGTGGGTTGTCGGAAGCTCTCCAAGCCAGATTGCACCCATTCGTAGAATAAGAGTCGTATAGTTGTTCTGGAAGTGAATCCATCGCAGCAGCAGCAAGACGTTTATTTGTTTACGTTGGATAACGGTTGGTGCTTCGACGGGTGCTATATCAATGACACGCCAAAGT
>RZIO01000005.1:2806953-2854172 GCA_004338095.1 Gloeostereum incarnatum
AGGGGTGTCGTAGTTCATGAACCAAAAGAGTCGTTTGCATAAGTAGTCATTGGAGATGAGCCGGCCGCATAACATGATGATAGAAGTTGGGAAGAACGTTGTGGTTAGGTTATGTAATTGGTCCAGACTCGTGGGTCCTAGCGATCCGGATCCGACGAAGGATCTTCTTAACACAACTCTCTCGACTCGTTACGGGTTCCTGACACGGAAATTAACCCTTTCCGAAACACGAGCGATACAGAATCGAATGAGTGAGTACTTGTGGCCTGTCGGCTCTGGTTCATCCTGACCCGGAACCTCAACAACCAAGACGTTGGCAGGTTCTACATGAAACACACTGACGGATTGGTAAAGCTTTTCGCACGCATAACAGACCTCATGTTCAACAGATAAACATCTTGTCTGTGAGCGTTCCAAGCTTCTGGTTTACTTCTCAAGCTAGCCGATGGTCGGTTGTCGAATCAACGCTTCTACTGCTCTGTCGCTCTGATTTAAACGTTCTCACGCCGGGATTTCTTAACACTTCGTGACTAGTCTTGAATATCATTGGGTACCATCATCTCGAAATTTCTCATTGACCTTCCTCTCAACACAATCAACTCGCCACTTCGGACTAAACTTTACCGCATGTTAAGGAACAGACGGATTAGTTATTAAGGTCAACGAAGGCCTCGGGAAAGGACTCGATCTTTCAGAAGTTATGTCCACTTCCACTTCCAACGCACCGGCGGTTTTACATCAATGTTAAATCTCGCGCTTGTCGGAAATCATCATGATACAGTTCCGCCTGATCGGTTCTCTGGGAATCCTCGATGGTGATACCAGGTCCATAGTCACGAGTGGGAAACATGCCCCTTTTTGGTGAGGTATCTTTGCCAAGTCAATAATGAGAGATTTTTGTACCATCTTGAGTAGGAACATCTTTCAATTCAGTATCGCTCCCGTGATTTTGACTACTTCACACGCTAGCACAAGGGACTGAAAGTTCGCCTGAGTTTTTGGAAGACCGACTCTATACTATAAGAACTCACGCATACGTCTCGTACGCTCCCAGCCGCTTGTCGACTAGCAAATACTATAATCTCCACCCACCATGAAGATCTTTGCTCTCTTCCTCGCCCTCGCCCTCGGTACCGGTGCTGCAATCGTCAGTGAACGACTCGCCTTCCCCCTCTCTAGCTTTTCACCTCGCTAGCGTCTAGATCGAAAAACGTGAAGAAGGTACCTCCGCCCCTGCGACTTTCACCGTTACGAGGGTCTTCCACTCCTTAGTCCCCGCATCTCCTTTCCTCGTCGAGGTCACCCAAGCCCGGGTCGTCACGTAAGTCTATCCTAGTATTTGCTCCTAGCAGTCATGATTCATGTCTTTGGCTGTAGCCAACTCCCCGCCACCGCCACCCCCGTCATCTAATAGAATTCCTCTGCGCTTCGGAGAGGTACACTCCTTTTCCTCCACTAGAAGCGCTGTTCTTTCTGACCTCCAAGATTTAAAAGGGTCGAACACGGCATCGTGGCTGGCAACAGCCTGTGATATTCTGTGCACTGGGGAAGAAATGTGTCGTGTAGTGTAATAATATCCCACTCTTCGGAATGCTAAAATTTCTCTGATTATGCGAGACTAATCGTCTTGAGACGACTTGAGAACTGCAGCCGGTTTCAGACATCGCAGCGATCCATCCCACGAATGCTTAGAGAGCGCCAGCGGCAAATTGAACGTGCGTGTGAAGATCGAGATCGTTAGGAGGTGCGAGGAAAACAAGATTCTCATAAAAAACCGGGTGAATAATCATGGGCGTCTTGTTCTATGTACTTAATGTCACAGTCAGAAGTGAAAAGGTGCCATTGAGGCGCCTTCTAAATTGGGACATCAGGATGCTTATAATGCTTCTCGGGGCGGCCCGACCGATTCCGACGTGGCGCGTGTGTACAATTTCAATGGAAATTAGAAATACATGTCACGAGGTAGAAGTAACATTGAAATATTCTACATGCATGTCATTAACTCATTACAAGGTCAGTACAATTACAACAAATAACACATTCAAGATCCAGCGATTGCAAACAAGGTTACCAGTCACGTACATACATCACACTTTCCTTGGTACAAGGGGAAGCAATCCCACATTCACGCCCTCCACCGCGGTCGCATCGGTCTTCTTTGGCGGAAGTCGACACCGATACCTCCTCTCGAAAACACCACCACCAATCGCCCGACTCCGAATCCCCCGCTCCCACACCGACAGTTGACCGTCGGGGAGTATATCATACGATCCTTCCTGTACAGCTATGAGTTAAAGAGACGAGAGGCGCAAAATCCACGAACCTGCTTGAGATGACCCAAACATTTCTCCCTCGCCCATCGTATATTGACCTGCTCCAGATTCAACGGATGGAAGATCCTTAAGAGGCGCTGAACGCTAGAAAGCATCGTCTCCCCAGTATAAGCATGTCCCCGGGTGAGCGAGAGAACCTTGAGATGGGGCGTGTGTAGGGCCAGTGCGTGTGCCAACACATCCGATGATTTCTAACCACGCAGACATCAGTACCCAGCTAGGTTGAAGGATAGGAAGGAGCCCCTACCTTCGAAACGATACCAGTACACATCCAACTCACCTCCTCCACACTCTTCGCCAACCCCTCCAAAATCCCCACGCAGCCCTCGGTAGAGAGCACCCAAACATCCAGCATCTTCAGGTTCGTGCATTTCCTCAGCGCAGCCCGAACATCCGCCACCCGGGACTCGTACACAGGCTCGCAAGTGATCTCCACGGACTCCAACAATTCTGGATGTGGCAGAGCGAGGATGTGTTGATACACACCCACGAGAGCGGTTAGCCTCGGCGCTGGAATAGATAGGTCAAGTGTGTCCGGGGAAAGCCATCGCTTGAAGCTCCATGATATCCGCATGAACTCGAGAGATTCTGCGTGAGCAGTTATGAAGGAAGAGAAGTCCTCGTTCGGGAGGGATATGCTGAAGTCCATGTTGTATCCGAACGGACCCAAGGTGAGGGATTTGAGATGCGGGAAGGAGGTGGTTGATGTGAGGAGAGGAACGATGTCAAAAGTCCGGGAGGAAGAAGAGAAAGAGGAGATGGAGAGCTCTTCTATGTTGGGACAGTTATCGAGCATTTTCCAGAGTCGTATAGGCAGATGCTCGGGCGATGGGAAGAGGTCTGCTATACAGATGAAAAATGAAGCCGCTCGAGAGGACCGGGATCTTACCAGAACCTGACAGCCCGTACCGTGCGGTCAAAGAGAATGTCTTCAGATCGGTGAAGTCAAAGAGCTGGAAACAGGGCGTCAAAGCGCATAGGCGGGAGGTGCAATGAGATAACAAACATAGCTATCCGGATCTAACGGGCGGTACCCCACATTCACATAGATCGTCTTCAGCAGCGGACACCTAAGATAGATGAGCCCAATATTTGAATTCTTTTGAAGAGGTGCCACTCAACGACTCCCTCAAGTCCCTCCACATCTCATCCCCTCTCGAGCCGGGCATCTCCAGCCCGTCCCAGTCAAACGTATCCAATCGCCCAAGATGGGGAGATATCTTTTGCACGGCATCTACCACCCATTCTTCCTCGACATGCCCATCTGCTCGCGGCCATGAGAGGTAGTAATTTGGCCTGAGCGCCAATTTCCTGATTAACCGACAAAGATCGGGCCTCCTCTGAAGAAGCGTCAAAGAGCACTTGCACGATGAGCTGCTCCTGAGTACGACCGAAGAGTATAGGAGTGGCAGAAGAATTTCGTGTGTTTGTTTGGACTGCTCATCCGAGACTATCAGTTTCGAATCTCAGAAATGAAAGAGAAACGTACGCAGAGCGACAAACTGAGTAGATCCCCTGTCCATGACACCCTCTCAGCGATCTCAATTATGATGTCCGCTGGAAGTTCCTTTCTTCCTTCATCCTCCTTCCCCTCAGACCCCTCGCGTACGGTTCCTGCGGCAGGGGTAGCAACAGCAGTCCTAGACGGGACAGGAATATGCAACAAAGCCTTGAGACTTCGGCGGCGGTGTCGGGATGGGCGTCTTGGGTCGCTCATAACAATGATGGTGGGGAAGCGCTGAACATAAGAGAGAGCTGGATGAGCCCCTTTGTAGTCGGATAGAACAAGACCAGAAGCGAGCGAAACTGGAAATGAAATTCTAGGCACTGCCCCACATGGCGATCGATGAGTATGATTCACGTAAGCGATTTGACGTGAGGAATTTTCCTTGGTTGGCCCCCAGGAGAATTGTTGGCAAGTCGCTAGACACATTTCGCACTGATCTTTGTGGGAAGGGGTGGGGGGCCAACAGAGTGCGCCGCTCAGCCTATGCTTGGATAATGGAAGCCTGCCGCTGCGGCAAAAGAGCCCGACTGGCAGGTAGCCTAACCTTGGCCTAACCGGTCGTAAAAGATTCCTTCGAGGAACAAACGAGGCCAAAACGAGGCCCACTAAACGTCACAGGACATCTCCCAAATCACGGAGACGCGGTCTAGAGGATAATGATAAGATTAGATTAGATATCGAACCTCCAGCAAGAAAAGGTCTGTGCGTATGTGTAGTAGTATACACGTACAATTCGTGTCCTCCGTGTAAAGCATCCTGAAATATCGCTGCAAGAGAGACTGCCCTGGAAAGTTTGATGTGTGATTCAGGATCGTTCCACCTCGATTGTTTCGACGGAGGGACCCGGAAAGAAGCCCGTAAGTACTTCCATGTTTCTAGTCATGATAGATTTGCCTCAGTGTGTTCAGCTAGTGGGCGTCGCATACACCTGATCTGATCCCTCACATATTCATAGAAGGAAAAGGATCTATGTCAAGAACAGGATCATAAAACTATCAGCATCTCTGAATTGTCCGCGTTGCTGCGGTGGAAATTCGATGGAGTCTGGAGATAATATGGGTCCCTGAAGAAACTAGTGAGCGTCTGCATGCACAGAGATTTCTTTCGCGCTTGCCTTAATATCAACTGTAGTGATCATGAGCTCGCATCGATTACTTATGGGGGCCAAGTAGTGCGTGCCAGATCCGACGAGCCAAAAGAGACGGCAGGACAGCGCATCAATGAGGCGGTAAACATATACGCGTACAATACGCATGAGTGGGCCTGGCAACATCAACAAGACAACGGTGGTGACAGAAATTTTGAGGCCCGAACGATCGAGACACGGTCATGTGCAGATTGTCACGTCATATTCATAACATTGACGCGTCTCCCTCCATTGGACCGAAGTACTTTCTCAGCCGGTGTGGCGTCCACATCCAATCCTCCTGAGATGAATTGTATTTGTTCTTCCATTTTGGAAGTATATAAACTGCTAAACAAGCGCCCCATTACTTAATTTAAATAAAACCCCGAATCATGCATATAGTTAGTAGATCGCCTCCACGAGACTTATGAGTGTGGCGTATACTTTAGGAACTCGTTCCCTCGCGTTCGTAGATCGGGCACAAATCATCCCATGCAGCTGAAAAACAAACGTGAATGAGCAAAAGAGCGACGAAACCCCAAGAAGCGACCATCGCACCGGGAACAGGAGTAGTAGAAATCCACTCGTCAGTACGCTCAGCAAAGGTTGCCGCAAATCCACTGTTGAGACGAAGAAACAACAGTCAGCACATGTATGCAAGGTGGATTTTGGGGACCCACAGCTCGAGATGCCAGTCAATGTGGCTGTAAAGAGTTACGAGTAAATCCGTTAGTCAAAGAGCGCGACAGATATTCCAAAAGTCAAGTACGAACCAGTGGAGGAACCAAGGTCCTGGGTTATCGGTGAAGAATCGGATGGTGGTGTTGTCACCAGCCACCCCGATGTTCACGACTGAGGCAAACATTCAAAACGGATATCACAGAGCTTCAGGAAGTAGTTACCATCGCGGCGGACCTGGTGCGCCAATTAGAAAGAGGAGAAGCAGAGGTCCATAAAGACTTACAGGGTTCACATAGTTGTATTCCTCGCTTCCCGCAACTCGGACGACGTCGAAAGTATGCTGAAGTCCAGTCTATTTGTCAGTCGACTCGAGTCCAGTAGGACAGAAACCACTCACACCGTGTAAATGCAGAGGGTGCTGATACCACGAATTAACGAGTTAGTGTTTGTCTGCAAGCCAGAAAGAAGGATGAGGTACTTACTCCACCACCGACGGCTCCGCCGGGCATAGAAATCTCTACACTCTTATTCGCCTCAAGCTCGATAATCGAGTCTCCGGGAAGCAAATTGCCAGGACTCTGAGCGCCACTCAAAATCTGAAGCAGCACAGGAACCGTCGGCGATGTCCAACTAGCCCCGTTAATAGCGAACCCAGCACCGGTCTGAAAATATTGTGCATTGAGAAGGAAAAACAAAGGAATGTGACAGGCGTAGACGCACGAATTGGATATCCAAGTTGATATTGATGTCCGCATTTCCGACCCCGGGTGTTCCAGGCTAAACGGAAAACGGTCAGAAAACGCACATTCCGCGTGGAACAAAGGGAATCGCCGTACAACTGAGAATCCAAGGCTTGGGAGGATCTACCGATCAAAGAGAAGGGCTGAGAACACGCCCATCGAAGCCAGGAAGTCAATTCACTAACCGAAAGATCGCCTTCAAACAACGGATTTACAGGATCGACGAACTCCGTAGACGGCTCTTCTTCAGGCGCACCCTCATATCGTAGGATACCAGAGTTGATACCGCCAGCAAATCCTTGGTCGCCAATGGACGGGTTGAAGCGTATCCCTGTAATTTCGAGAGTTCACAACATGCAAGGACGGTACGGTAAGTAGACTATGCTCACAGTAGTTGTCCACGGGTTGGTTGGCTTCCAACTGCAAACAGAAATTAGGGTGATAAACCAATGAAAAGCGAGGATCGTACAATGAAAGAGTAGCGTTGGCCGGCGTAGATCTGGAGAGAGTCGACTTCAAGAGGCTCGTGGCTGACTCCGTCGACTTCGATGATCGTCCTGCAATCGTTCGATCAGCAAAGACATGAGAAAGTAGGTAGCCTGTCTTTGACGCACAGGGTGTGCTGGTCAATAGAGAACACATAGTCGGGATCACAACCAATGTTTACGAGACGGATGCGATAGCGGGTTCCAGAAGTTACCGTGTTGACATTGAGCTCCGTGGCAGTCCCCAAAGCAGCTCGTCCGAGACCGTTCAACAAATTGGCATCAGGCGTTCTGCATGCCAAGTCAGCGAATAGGCTTCGTCGGTAGACGCAGAAAATACTTGCCCAATGACTATCGTAGGAGCAGGATCGTGATACCAGTCGGCCAATGTCCAGACAGTATCATCTGGTTCAAAAGCAATCAATGACAGTCCAAGAGAAATCATGACCGAACAAACCATTGTCGACATCATAGAGAGACGCGTGGGGATCGTTGGGGTCGTACACAACGAACGCCCCACGGATTCCATCGCAGTCTAGATTTTTGAGCGGTGAGATCAGTCGACACGGTCATCATATGAAAGAAACCATACATTGTGTAGCTGCGGGAGTAAATGAGATCGCATCATGGGATGGCGAATAAGCCAAACATCACTTACACAAATGACTGTGATACCAGAACGTTCCCGCTTGGTCAGGGACTTCGAAGGTGTAGAGGAAAGCGTCTCCGGGGACAAAGGGACACTGCGTAACGAACGCAGGGCTGCAATATTTCAATTAGTACACAAGAATGACAACATTCGAGAAAGGCGTACCCGTCGGCCCAGCTAGAGCCTTTCTGAAAGAATCCATGCCAGTGCTAAAGATGCAAATCGATCAATATTCAAGATGGACACGACGGTGAACAATGGGCTTACAATCGAGCTGTCCAAGAGCATAGTGTCGTCAGAGAGGTTGTTGATGACGTTCAGCTGGAAGGTGTCGCCCTAGACGATGAATCAAAGTCAGTGAGTTGAGTTGGAAACGCAGGTAGAGATGAATTGGTTACGATAGTGCCCGTGATGAGGGGTCCTGTAACGCCTCCTCCTGCGAGAGCGGCAGACCGTTCGAAGCCATCCGGACTGACCACTGCGTTGCTCAAGACGATGTCAGCGACGGGTCCAATGCCCGCGAAGGCCCCCTTCACGAGTAAGGCGAGAGTAACAAATGATCGGAGGGAGTGTAGGGAACATGTGAGCCTGAGAGTAGAGATGGAAGGAAAGGAACGAGAAGTCCTTTATCAAATCTACAAGGCCGGAATGGGGTCCTCTTTATATGATATCCTTTCTCTCGAAGGTGTGGATTCAAAGGTGGAGCGGAGAAATCACACGATGGTCGCAGACTGGGACGTACCTTACACAAGGACGAGTCCGAAACCGAACTCTGGCCGGGGTTCCTGAAGTGAACTACTACCCGGCAATATCTTTGACTGCCCAGGACATCTCCTGTGAAAAATATGCCCAAGTTCTCATGAAAACAATGTTCGTTCCTCCGATCGGATGCCATAGGGGGAAGGGTACGAGACAATTTTGCTTACGATCCCCAATGATACCTTGAAAACCGACATCGCCTAGATGAAAAGCACAAAGTTCGCCGCCTCGTAATCGAGTCTACCGCGTGGATATCATTACGACAATAGTAGCTTGATGACTGACCCAAAGTGATTGTTATTCACCCTATCTTTGTCACTGGAGGATGAGGACCGGCCCACAGAACCCGGTGTGATGTCCCGAGGATCGCAGTCCCAGAAAGTAGAGACGCTGCTTGCTCTAAATTTTCCACGGTCGAAGACATTTCTGGGACGAATTTCTAAGTACAGAGCTTCAGCCAGCATAGGTGGCTGGTCATGCTGCGCCCGTTCGTGTACTTGAAGAGTTGTTCTGGAGGTGAATCCCATCGCGATTACAGCAGCACGATACTGATTCGATAGCCCGCCAAATCGCAAGCTGTAAACCTGAGTTCGCCGTTGTACGGGTGTCGTGTACCATGAGTCAAAAGGAGTCTCAGAACGTAGTAAGTACATAATTCGAGTAGCTTAGAAGAACCTTTTCAGAAAGTGCTACGGTGCCTTGACAACGCCAGACAACGTGAGAAGTGAACTCTTGATCACCGAACCCAGGTATTCTTATGTGATCTAGACTCGTCGGGTCCGCAAAAATCTTTCTGACACGACTCTCAACTCAGACATGCAAATCAATCCTCGCCAAGATGCTACAGATGATAGGATCGGTTGAACGAGTGAGCCATTGAGCCTGTCGCTCAATACTTAGCCTCACCCGGAACTTCAACAACCAAGACGTATCAAACAAGCTGAATGGGAGAAACAAGTTATCTCACGCCTGATTCTGTTCCAAGCTCCTGGTTTACTTCTCAAGCTAGCCGAAGGTCGGTTGTTCAATCAGCGCTTCTCTGTAGCACCAGTAACAATCTGAACGCTCTCACGCCGGGAGTTATCCCCTGGCTTAACTGTTCGTGACCAAGTATCTTTGGGCACCATTATCGCAAGTTCCCATCGACTTCCTCCCAGTGCATCAACTCGTCACCGCCGATTACCCTTTACTTCGTGCAAAGGAACAGATTAACAAGAATTGCGGTCTTCCGAAGGCCTCGAGAAAGGACTCGGCGATCTGTCAGAAGCCAGATCGACTTCCACTTCGAACCCACCAGCGGCTTCACGTCAAGGATTAAATCTCGCGCTTGTCGGAGATATGGTACAGCTCTGAGCTCTGTTTGATCAGTTCTCTGGGAATTCTCGTTGGTGGGAGACGTAAACCCCTTTTGTTGAGGCATATTGGCCAAGTCAGCGGCGGGAAACTTTTGTACCGTCATCTCGTTCTTGACTAAGAACGTCCTTCAACTCAAAATGGCTCCCGTGATTCTGACGACTTCTCACGGCAGCAAAAGGTGTCCGAGGGTCGCCTGATTCTTTCGGAGACCAAACCTATACTATAAGAACCACTCACATATGTCTCTTCCGCTCCCAGCCGCTCGTCGACTAGTAAATACTGAATTCTCCGCCCACCATGAAGATCTTCGCTCTCCTCCTTGCCCTCGCTGTCGGTGCCAGCGCTGCCATCGTAAGTGAACGATTCACATTTCCACTCGCCAGCCTTTCACCTCGTTCGCGCTTAGATCGAACAGCGTGAGGAACAAGGTACCTCCGCCCCTGCGACCTTCACCGTCACGAGGGTCTTCCACTCCTTAGTCCCTGAAGCTCCCTTCCTCCTCGAGCTCACCCAGGCCAGGGTCGTCACGTAAGTTGATCCTCCCTCGCATTCTGCGTTCCTCTTAGCAGTCTCGATTCATGCCTTTTGATGCAGTCAGCTCCCCGCCACCGCCACGCCCATCATCTAATGGAATTCCTCTGTGCTTCAACAAGGTACGTCTCTTAGTTACTACACCTCCACTTGACGTTCTTCTCTTTCTAAACTCGAAAATTTAGCACGGCGTAGCTGGCAATGGTGATATTCCGCGCACTCGGGAAGAAATCATGTGCCGTGTAGTATTTCGCTATTCAGAGTGTTGGAATATTATTATCTATTCGTGTTCTTGCCATAACCTCCCATGCATTCATCGCTTTTTTCTGAGCGAGACTAATCCTAGAGCTGGACGCCAATGACCATCGGGATGCATATGAGAGTTCCATAAATAACCTTCTTCGATACTCATGTCAACAGATCGTTATTGCTGGATCCTTGAGTAGTGCCCATACGACGTCGCAGGAATCGTGGCGCCACGCCCCACTATAAATGACGACCGCCGACGCGGGGTCTTGTAGACCGAGAAGGGTATTATTTTTCTGCAACAAGCTCTCCACATACCAGCCGTGCCCATCAGCCACGAGCACCAATCGCAGCTTGCGAACAAGCAAATATATACATGTATTACGTACATACATACACCCATACATTGTGATTCTTCTTCGCTCCGCATCGTCCTGGTTCAAGTACACATTCGTCGCATCATGGCAGCACATTACAAAACAAGAAACCTCAAAATGATAGATAATAAACCGTGTGTGTTGTCCTACATGGACGTTATTAGTAAGGAAGAGAAGGAATGGAAAATGAAGTCTTACCAGAGAATAGTATGCACATCACACCACACCCAGAGAGAGAGGTAAATAGATATGTTGAGTGGCGACCTCCACGGTTGGGAATTTGGAGGTGCCACACTGTCATTGTCACAAGAGCTTGCTTTGTTTCAGATGTTGTCGGATGACCATATCGCGGACTGGATAAGAAACGGAGCGTCAGATCGTGGAGAGGAAGTAGTTGGGACGGAAGTGAAGGAGAATGCGATCCTACGTCTTGCAACCAGATCCGGAGAAAGAGGCACCTCCAGACGGACGTTTCGTCAATGCATACATAGCACCAGCAACAGCCGTCAGTGATAGCATAGCTGCGCATGATTTCAGAACAACACCCGCTATCAAACGCCACACTACCGCCTCGTACGCCACAAGATGCCATGCACATACCCATTCCGTTCGCCCCGCGCGCCCACATGCCATCACCACACACACACCACTTTATCCGCACCTCTCCTTACAACCCGCTCCACACCACACGAAGGAAGGAGAACTCACCACTAGCGATGATCCCTGCCGTAGTCGCCGTATCCGTCACACTCGTGCAGAACGCATAAAACTTGCGCGGGTTGGGAGAATACTCTCTATGTATCGCCGAGAATTTTGAGCGGAGATCTAGTCGGGGTGAGTCGTCAACAACCAAGGACTAGAGATGAGCACCACAGACATTTGCAAACAGTATCCAAATCATTCTCCCGATCCCCATAGCTCCTGATGTACTTTGCCAGCCTAATGCCGGCGTTGAGTTTGCCCTCGAGGATGTCGCATTTATTGAGGAAGAGGACGAGGTCGACGTTTGCCAGCAGTTTGTTGGAACAGATCGATTTCCAGAGGAGGACGGAGTCTTCTAGGCTGTGGGGGATGGATAAGAACCCGGGAAGGGGCGGAAAGAAGAAACATCCCGCACCGATTGACTGTCCGATCTTCCACCAGCACTTGGTCAAACCCGCTTATTGGAGCTAGGAAGATGATAGCATCCACTGTCCCTACTTTAAGCGCGAGGTTTATGTGACAGAGGGTTAGAGAACTTACCATCGTCGAAGAACGGGACCCATGTTGCTATACAACATCAGTTGGAGGATAAGATGACCGGAGCATGGTATACGCACGCCGCTGGAAAGGAGGGGTCAATCAGCAAACAAGAACACACGGCCGATGCCGAGGCGCCCACAACAAAAGAAGAAGAAAAAGCACCCACCTGACTCCGACTTCCACCCACATCGACTATCCTCCATTCTGTGCCCGTCTCTCTCGTCCCCCCGGTGGGAGACACCTCCATCTCAAACTTGTACTCGGATACGCCGACCGTCTTGAGGCGGGCTTTGAGGACATCGTCTGGGCAGGATTAGGCAAGGTAGGGGCTTAATAAGGACGAACGCACCATCGGTGGGCATGTATTTCAACGCCGTCACCCTCTCCAAATCGTTCAGAAAGCTAAACACCGCTCATCAGCATAAGGAGCACAAAGGAGCGAGACAAAGTCACTGACAATCCAGGAAACTCCTCCAACCGAATCTTCCTCCGTTTGAGTATCTCCCTCACGACGCCATCCTGCCAGAGGTGAATCATATCCCTACAACACAAGTGCAGGACCTCCTGAGCCTCGTCCTGGACGTGTTCCCACATGATGCCCGTCTGGCCCTCATTGTCTCCCCTCTCGTCGTTGCCGAATACCCTAGCCTTGGACAGAGCGCCTTTCCACGAGGGACTGGGTCGGATAAAAACCTCCTTAGACGGCGTATGAGTAGGCTCGTCCTCGTTGGGAGGCACCATCCTCGATATCAGGAGCGACTCGATGTGGTTGAGCGGGAGAAGACGCGCTTTGAGGGCTTCCAAGGGCTGATACGCCGTCGGTCGATGGTAAGGGACGTTGTCGTCGTCCTCGGAGCCTTCATTTGACGGAGAAGGGGATTTGTCTCGCGGTGGGCTGCTGGGTCCTACGGAAGGCTGCCTGCGGTGGTGGGAACGGGATTGTGATAGAGTGCGCATGTGTGTCCGCGGAGATGTTTGTGGGGAGGTTGTGGACGTTGATAGAGCGTCTAGTATGGTTCGTATAGAGCGGACGATGTTGAGCTGGATGACAGAACGCCAGAGGATGCGCTCTTCCCGAAAAGCCGTCGGGGTGTAGAGCCGTTGAAATTCTGACCTTTTCCATTAGAAGATTGCAAAGAGTTGGATGTCAGAAAAGCATACGTCTAAGTGTAGTAGATTTTCCTAGGAACCTATTTCAGCGAAAACTTAAAAGCGAGCAAAGTAACGCACCGCTCTCGCTCTGACCCAGTAGGAGTAGTCTGACGATCCGCTTCTTCCGCCTGGCCTGCCTCTCCGCTTTGATACTCGCATCAATCCGCTGGCTGACTTGGCGCGCTTCCTCCTCCCTGGCTAGTCTGATCAGCCTGTCCTCTTCTGTTTCGTCGGGTGGCGGGCGAAGGACTTGGTCGAGCGGGTCCATGTCCGTAACCGGTTCAGGGTAAGGAACTGGCATGGTGATAATATGGACAGTGGAGCGTAACACGTGGTGTATTCAACTGCGGGTAGACAGCGGCGATGGTGGTGGTCTCTAGCCTCTCTCTCCTCTTTCGTTCTCCTCTGGTGGCCTTATCTGTCAGTGTAATAGGTCAACACGTGCAGGACATTATTAGTCGTCTAGAGACAATGTTATCCCAAGCCAGGCACCGAGAAGCGGAGGAACCATCATTGCCGGTCGGCTTTCGGGAATTACCGCCCCCTTTTTCCCATTTTTAATTTTGAACAGAAAAGCGCTGGGCCCTGGCAGTGCTTTGGCCTCGACTCCCTGCCCTGACCTGACTCAGTCCAGCCACACTAAATCCGTCCGGCGTCCTCCTCGTTGAGCAAGGTTTCTTAACTATGCCATATTCTTCATCGGTTTCTCCGAGGGCATCACTGTTGCTATGTCGTCATATGCCACTGGTATCTCATGTCAACCTTCCCCTTTTCACGACTTGCTTGCTGCCTTGCTGCAGTGTTTTGTATACTCTGCTCTGCTTCTTCCTCGCAACGTTTGCACCCCCATTCCTCGTACCTTTTTCACCTACACCCAGCACAGCACATTACGAACATCTTGATAGTGCCTTGATCGATGGACACCTTTATTCATTTCTTCTTCTATTCATTCGTGCGCTGGAGAGCGTGGCGGATGGATGGACTTGATTACCCATTCTATCTCCCCGGCCCTTTCAGTCAGCGTCTGTCACTACATTCCATAGTGCACCGTCGTACTAATAAAAGCAGAAACCGGGGGGTGCCTAGAGAAAGATTGCTTCCGCGTGGTTGATATGTGGGCGCTTCCTTTATTGATCGTTGCGTGTTATAAAGTGCGCGACATCGCCCTCATGCTGTCCATTCGCACCCTTCGCAAGGTATCCAGGAGGCAAGGATCCCATAATGCATTAGGTGTGCGTTTATGAGGTCGGCAATGGGACAGTTCCTTCGGGATCCTCGGGTCTTGGAACTTGAAGTTTAGCGCCGAGATCTTGCCTCAAGGTTGAACGAAACTTTGAATTCGCATCCGGCGGCAGCTTCGATGCAGGACTCCCTGACGGAACATTCCGACGTTGTGGCGGCGGCGCTGTAATTGTCGAAAACCGATGTGACCACATGTATACAGAAACAAGTGGATGCATGCCGTTGAATGATTCGATTAACCTTAGCGAGAAGGTGTGAATCAGTCCCTCGTCATCATCGTCAGCGCTGAGCATGATCTTGCCCAAATCCCGTCCGGAAGGTACACGCGGTTTCCAAATGGGAAAAACAGCGGGCACCTCCATAGACGTCGAGAGCAAGCTTGCAGGAATCGTAACTAGCATCTAAAATCGTAGTCATGGCATAGAGTATGCAGCTATACGCCAGCTACGATTGAGGCCGTCGGATGGGGGGGAACAAGGGCCAATCATAGACTCGTAACCCTAACCCTACCTGACGAAATGAAATAACAGTCGTTTTTGTTTGTAGGTAGTGACTGGGCCCAGATGTGGTATATAATTTGAAGCAGATTTAGCTTCGTTATGCTCGTCCGTACGCCATAAATAACGCACCTGTGCACGACGGTATTATGGAATAGGCGAACATCCGGCAAGGAAAGAAGCAAAATAACGAGAATAAATAGTAGGCGGTAAGGCAAAAGCATCAGGTAAGTGCGTCGTCCAATATCCGATATCGTGCGTTGACAATTGATCGTTTTACGGGAGCGGTAAATCGCGAGATGATGGGGGAAGGGAAGAAAGAAGTGGGAGAAAGGAAGAAAGCGCGCTCCTTATAGCACTGGCGTGGTTGTTTGTTGTTGTGGACAGCGCACGCATCTGATTGGACAGTTGGTGAACTCGAGGAGAGTTTCAATGATGATTTCTACGTCATACTCCAGGAAGCTGGACATCCAGGGCGGAGACGGTGAGGAGGGCTTGTTGAAGTTGGATGATGTCACGTTATCGAGGCTGTCATTCTGATGACGTGATATCGATCGGTGATCGATCACATATCTAGCCAAATATGGACACGTTGTGGCGCCCCACCGTTCTGGATTTATTTGGACCCCCTTCTGACTGCTCCTTCCATGACGCA
This sequence comes from Gloeostereum incarnatum, assembly GCA_004338095.1. NCBI lineage: Eukaryota > Fungi > Basidiomycota > Agaricomycetes > Agaricales > Cyphellaceae > Gloeostereum > Gloeostereum incarnatum. The sequence goes on from RZIO01000005.1 coordinate 2,822,532, forward strand.
AGTAGAAACAAGAACTTGCACAACAATACCAGGGAACCGTAAGGCTTAGCAAACTGAGGCATCGTAGCCTTGTCCGGGAAACAACCTTGCTTCTAGACATCGACCCACAATTCAACTTTGGTAGCTTTACTATGGCTGCATACAGGACCCACATGCATTACCCTTGGATAGTACATGTGCGCTGTACATATGGCTTTTACTCGCGTATGCATGAGTCAATGAGAGTCCATCACACGCAAGCGGAGTCAATGGCTTTCGCGTTTTGAATGAGCCACGTCCTTCCTCCTGACACCCGTCCGCCTGCATCCATCTCCGACCCCAAGTGTATCAATTTCCCATGCCAGACTATTCTCTCGCTGTAAAAAGGGGTGCAACGGTTTCCGTAATGGGGAATTTCCGGGAGGTCATTCGTCATAATGACCAACATACAACAACAGTGACCTGGCCTTCCCCAAGCTGACTGAAGGTAGTCGGGTACTGATGAAACCCCACATCCCGCGGAGCCCACATACACATCCACATCCACGTCTTACATAGCCGAAATTTAAGTGGATGAAGGAAGACAAGACACGAAATCGGAAATTGTGATTCAAGATGCCATCTGCAAATGCCCTTCTTTGAGTGGACAACTCCACGGCTGTAAGGTGAGCCGAATCGGAGCATAGACAGGTATACTCAAAAGATCCACCGGGGTAGTAAGTAAGTAGAGGAGGCTGGGCCGCTTGTGGACTGGTAGAGCACACGAAGTCCTGAGACTGACAGAGAGAGACGATGGACTATCCAAGTTGCTACTATCATGTGAGCCGTCTGGCGGCAGGATGGCTGATAAATGGGAAAGGACCACCACAGGGAGTGGGTATAGGTGATGTTCGACGTTTAGGTTGTGCCTTCAGTCTTACTAAATTTTACAGCTATTTTCCACGATCACATCCATTATCCTTGCGAGAAGAGGGTATGTAGGAGTCAGTGAGGTATGTATCCGGATTCAGGCACAAGTTCAGAATTGATTGAAGACGGAGTGGAAAAGGGAAAAGCCTCGTGGCAGTGCTATCTAATCTTATCGCGTGACTCATTTTTTACAACTCAAACGAACCACCATCATTAAACATGGATGATTCCTTGGAACAGCCGACTTTTGAAGTCTCCAAAATCCCCCAGGATGCGCAAGACAATTATGAAGAGGATCAAGCTTCTGATGATGAGGAAGACGGAGGACCAGACTGGACCAAATTAATGTTATTTTTTCCTTCATTTTTTCTACCGTATGCTCACCTGAAGTGAAAAATCACTTAGGCCCAACTCAGGGCACAATGTAGTCATTCCGAAGCGTGGCGAAAAGCAATTTGAGCCTGCTTCAGGTGGGGAGACGAATTTACAACAGGCAGTGCTTCAACGTGCTAGGGATGCGATGTTCACCACCCTGAGATCCGTTCGAACGATATCCAAGTGCGTTCCCGGTGGAGATGAGAAGTTCTTTCTAACATAGCGATATCTAGCAAGTCGATCAGCCATGCGATATGGTATCCAGGATTGGCGCGTGCAGAAGTGACTGTGATGCGTGGGGTTCATTTCAATTCCATGGGTCACAGCGCTCCTCGATTGGTGACTGCAGAAGATGGGTCGGTGAAGCAGCGCAAACGGATGGAGCTCCTCCCTGAAGAGGCCGTCTATCTTGTTGAACGAGGGTCCATGTTTTGCTGGAAGGAGACTGCCGCCGATCTATCTTTGGTCGAAAGAAAACCAGAAGATATGCAGGGATCACCGATGACGGTACAGCAGGCGTATAGCGAGATGATTGGGAAGGAAGATCTGACGTTGGAGAGGTATCAGGTACGCTTCGCCCGCTGTTCTCTAAGCCCAGCTCACAGGTCTTTCAGGTGTATACGTACCTGAAGCGGCTAGGATACACGGTTACACGGGCTAATCCTCCAACGCCTGACTATCCCAAGGCGCCTCCGTTTCCCTCACTCGTTAGCCACCAGCAGATGCCCTTCATCTTCCAGCAGATATACAATATTTGGACGTCCAAAGTTTTCTCTTTCCTCTCCAGCAGCTTCAACTGGTGGAAGCCCCTCTCCACCAGCTCATGGATTCATCACGACAAGAACTATCGTGCGTCTGTTCGCGCATTGTCCTGTATCCGTATCTAACTTTCAAAAAAGGTCACATTTTCCGCTCCCTGCGCTTCCTTCCAGCCGGCCACCAAGTGCCCTTATTCCGTCCCCCCGCACCGCTGCCTTCATCTCCATACCAAATCTTCTGGAACCTCTACAAGCCTCCAACACCGTTCCGCAAAAAGTCTCCACCACCACCCGACTTCCAGGTCGTCGTGATCAAGTACGTTGGCTGCGACTTATAATACAGATTTCTCTGCTAATCTCCCTGTTGTTTCCAGCGCTCGAACGACGCCCATGCCGACACTTCGCGAGCTGACCGATCTTTTTGACCTTTCTCCGGAACTTCCTAGGCCAAAGCCACGCCAACGCAACCCCAATGCCAATATCATTCGTCCGCCTCCGCCGCCCCTTTCCCCACCATCGAGGCTACGCCAGCTTTTATCCTGGATCTGGCCCATCCCGGTCCAGGAGCGTAGACCAAACCCGTTCATGCTGTTAAAGGCGGGTCGGAAGATGGTCATAATTGCCGTTGTAGATTCGGGGACCATTAGCTTCTTTAGGTTCAGCCAGGGCGTTTTTGTAGAGTGGCCGATGGTGTGATAGAAGAAGATAGTGGTTAGTGGCGCTGAAGTATCCTCTGCTATCCGAAACCCCAGCAACGTCCGCGGATCATGCAGCACCTCTCTCGTCTGTACGCTCGAGTGTTACTGTACTTGATCTGCTTCAGTCTTCAGGTGACTGGATACCCGAACGGGTGCATCTTCGGCTATGGTTACACGCGAATATGGTGGTGTCATATCCCCCCTTTAGCACTTGTACTTACAGTACGTATGACAAGCTTTTCAGTACGTGTGTTTTCCCGCGTGGTAATATCGCTTGCGCTGCTTTGGAGCCAGCCTCAGCCTTCAAAGGCTAGAATCTCATCGATGCGGTCCTGAAACACGACGCCGTGTAAATTATGCAAATTAGAATCCGTCCTCCAGGTAATAGCCGATGTTCGAACTAATGTTGTCCGAAGATATTGAAAGAACCGCGTCGGACACAAGCGGAAGGATAGCATCGTGTCACCGTCAATCTGGCTCCTTGTATTCTGTCTTGCGAAGGACAACTTCCTGTCTGCAGGAGGGACACTCTCAAAGGTTAGGCGTTTCGCGGCTTCTGGGTGAGGCGTTGCGCCACAGTCATTATGCCGACATCGTTGAGGCGCTCGCATCCGTCGGTTGACAAAGATTGTGGCGCCCCTAATACTTAATACGAAGGAGCAGCGAATTCGAAGCACTGGTTCGATAGTGACAGACCTTCTGGAATCTGGAAGCTCGAGTAAAGGTAAAGCACAGACAGAATATTTATCTGTCATGTCGCTCTGACTCCTGAGAGGCTGATTTCGGCTGGAATACGTAAGTAAGCAATAAGACTACCCTGGTATACTTCAACTTCCACGGACCACGTCGCGTCCGGCTAAGTAGCCCGATGTCCAGCTATTTCTGACTCAGGAAGCACGACATCTCTTCGGCGGAATGGACCGTGGTACACACACCCGTCGAAGAACTACTCACTGGAACAACTCTTTTTAGGACTGCGAACCAACTGTGAACCTCGGGGCGGCGTCATTCGGGGAAAGGCTCCAGTGCTTCGATGATGGCTGCTGCGCTCATTATGCGGGCTCGGTGACATATCGTGCTTTCAGCTGGTCATGGAGCAGTCGTAAAGTTTACTATTCTCATAATGATATCCATGCCCCCTTGTGAGGCATCGAGTTTCACAGGCTTGAAAGGGACGCCAGTGACTACTCAAGGCAACATCATTCTTGAATGGCCCCATTGAGCAGATCGGCTAGGCCTAACTTCTCGTTCTCATAGCACCCTTTCCTGAGGAGCATCTGATAGGAGGTAGCGACATTGGCATTCATGAGAACTTGTTCAATATCTTCACAGGCAACGATGGGGTAGCTTCTCCTCTCAAGAACATATCCTACCCGTCCTACCTAAGGCCTGGCTTTCCGTGTGAAAGAAGTGTTCCGGTATGCGAGAGTCGTGCGATCCTTGGCTCGCTTCATTTCTGTATCACATACCTCCACTGGGGAAAGGATCTCTTATAAAAGAGCTCCGTTCTCACATTGTGGGTTCTGCATAGGACCTCTCTTTCCTTTATTTCCTTCCATCTCTCCTCTCGGGCTCACATGTTCCCTACACACTCCCTCCGATCATTTGTTACTCTCGCCTTACTCGTGAAGGGGGCCTTCGCGGGCATTGGACCCGTCGCTGACATCGTCTTGAGCAACGCAGTGGTCAGTCCGGATGGCTTCGAACGGTCTGCCGCTCTCGCAGGAGGAGGCGTTACAGGACCCCTCATCACGGGCACTATCGTAATCCATTCATCTCTACCTGCGTTTCCGATTCACTGACTTTGATTCATCGTCTAGGGCGACACCTTCCAGCTGAACGTCATCAACAACCTCTCTGACGACACTATGCTCTTGGACAGCTCGATTGTAAGCACACTGTTCACCGTCGTGTCCATCTTGAATATTGATCGATTTGCATCTTTAGCACTGGCATGGATTCTTTCAGAAAGGCTCTAGCTGGGCCGACGGGTACGCCTTTCTCGAATGTTGTCATTCTTGTGTACTAATTGTACTAATTGAAATATTGCAGCCCTGCGTTCGTTACGCAGTGTCCCTTTGTTCCCGGAGACGCTTTCCTCTACACCTTCGAAGTCCCTGACCAAGCGGGAACGTTCTGGTATCACAGTCATTTGTGTAAGTCATGTCTCGCTTATTCGCCGTCTCATGATGCAATCTAATTTACTCCCGCAGCTACACAATGTATGGTTTCGTTTATATAATGACCGTGTCGACTGATCTTAACGCTCAAAAATTCAAAATCCAGACTGTGATGGAATCCGTGGCGCGTTCGTTGTGTACGACCCCAACGATCCCCACGCGTCTCTCTATGATGTCGACAATGGTTTGTTCGGTCATGATTTCTCTTGGACTGTCATTGATTGCTATCGAACTAGATGATACTGTCTGGACATTGGCCGACTGGTATCACGATCCTGCTCCTACGATAGTCATTGGGCAAGTATTTTCTGCGTCTACCGATGAGACCTATTCGCTGACTTGGCATGCAGAACGCCTGATGCCAATTTGTTGAACGGTCTCGGACGAGCTGCTTCGGGGACTGCCACGGAGCTCAATGTCAACACGGTAACTTCTGGAACCCGCTATCGCATCCGTCTCGTAAACATTGCTTGTGATCCCGACTATGTGTTCTCTATTGACCAGCACACCCTGTGCGTCAAAGACAGGATACCTACTTTCTCATGTCTTTGCTGATCGAACGATTGCAGGACGATCATCGAAGTCGACGGAGTCAGCCACGAGCCTCTTGAAGTCGACTCTCTCCAGATCTACGCCGGCCAACGCTACTCTTTCATTGTACGATCCTCGCTTCTCATTTGTTTATCAGCCTAATTTGTGTCCGCAGTTGGAAGCCAACCAGCCCGTGGACAACTACTGTGAGCATAGTCTACTTACCGTACCGTCCTTGCATGTTGTGAACTCTCGAAATTACAGGGATACGCTTCAACCCGTCCATTGGTGACCAAGGATTTGCTGGCGGTATCAACTCTGGTATCCTACGATATGAGGGTGCGCCTGAAGAAGAGCCGTCTACGGAGTTCGTCGATCCTGTAAATCCGTTGTTTGAAGGCGATCTTTCGGTTAGTGAATTGACTTCCTGGCTTCGATGGGCGTGTTCTCAGCCCTCCTGTTTGATCGGTAGATCCTCCCAAGCCTTGGATTCTCAGTTGTACGGCGATTCCCTTTGTTCCACGCGGAATGTGCGTTTTCTGACCGTTTTCCGTTTAGCCTGGAACACCCGGGGTCGGAAATGCGGACATCAATATCAACTTGGATATCCAATTCGTGCGTCTACGCCTGTCACATTCCTTTGTTTTTCCTTCTCAACAGACAATATTTTCAGACTGGTGCTGGGTTCGCTATTAACGGGGCTAGTTGGACATCGCCGACGGTTCCTGTCCTGCTTCAGATTTTGAGCGGCGCTCAGAGTCCTGGCGATTTGCTTCCTGGAGACTCGATTATCGAGCTTGAGGCGAATAAGAGTGTAGAGATTTCTATGCCCGGCGGAGCCGTCGGTGGTGGAGTAAGTACCTCATCCTTCTTTCTGGTTTGCAGACAAACACTGACTCGTGGTATCAGCACCCTCTGCATTTACACGGTGTGAGTGGTTTTATTTCCTACTGGACTCAAATCGACTGACAAATAGACTGGACTTCAGCACACTTTCGACGTCGTCCGAGTTGCGGGAAGCGAGGAATACAACTATGTGAACCCTGTAAGTCTTTATGGGCCTCTGTTTCTCCTCTTTCTAATTGGCGCACCAGGTCCGCCGCGATGGTAACTACTTCCTGAAGCTCTGTGATATCCGTTCTGAATGTTTGCCTCAGTCGTGAACATCGGGGTGGCTGGTGACAACACCACCATCCGATTCTTCACCGATAACCCAGGACCTTGGTTCCTCCACTGGTTCGTACTTGACTTTTGGAATATCTGTCGCGCTCTTTGACTAACGGATTTACTCGTAACTCTTTACAGCCACATTGACTGGCATCTCGAGCTGTGGGTCCCCAAAATCGACTTTGCATACATATGCTGACTGTTGTTTCTTCGTCTCAACAGTGGATTTGCGGTAACCTTTGCTGAGCGCACTGACGAGTGGATTTCTACTACTCCTGTTCCCGGTGCGATGGTCGCTTCTTGGGGTTTCGTCGCTCTTTTGCTCATTCACGTTTGTTTTTCAGCTGCATGGGATGATTTGTGCCCGATCTACGAACGCGAGGGAACGAGTTCCGACTAAAGCTTTCGTTCCTTCTCTGTGGACTTGCTGGCGTCACACTCTTTATTTCAGACATCAAGTTGATAAGTCTGCATATATATTGGAGTTTACTTATTTTAACTATCCTTTCGTTCGTTAATTTCGTGAATTGGAATAAGATGATAGACTAATTTTGATTTGGCCAACCATCGCTGGCTAATTTATACGACCACTTGTACGACATCCGGAGTTGGATGATGAATGGCATATAGGAAATGGATGCGGAGGCGCCCATGGCTATCCGTTGTGATATAAATATTTCTTGGCAGTTATAATCGCCGTTAGTGAGAGGTTCAGGCAGTTCCAAAGCCATGTGGGGTCAACGTGGCGTGGCGATCGCATTGGTGTGACCAGCCACATGACCGCGTCAAGACTTAAAAATTTCTGTCACCACTATCACTGAGGTATATTGGCGCACGGATTGGCCTGTCCTTATCGTCAACACGTAAGTCTAGAAATGTAATGTATGCAAGGTACAGTTGCCTCGTTGCCATCCTACGGATGAGATACTGACGTTGACGCGACTAGAATTCATCAGATGTGTCGGGACGTGCACAGGCCCTGCACACCCCCGTCTTAAGGTTCTCTCGCTCTCCCGGGGACATGCTTATACTGGGGAGCGATGCTCTCTGACGTTCGGCGCCTGTAAGGGATCATTGAACCTGGAGCAGGTCATTGTCCGGTGGATGAGGCGGATGTGTTTTCGAGAGGAGGTATCGGTGTTGACTCCCCCCGAAGAACACCGATACGGTTGCGGCGGAGGGAGTGAACGTGGGATTACTTCTCCCCCACCATGAAGGCGTGATGTAACATTGGTTTCTGGATCCTAAATGTATTGTTTGTTGTAATTGTGTCCTGATCTTGTAATTTATTGACGACATGGATGTGTAATATTTCCTTATTGCTTCTAACTCAACGTCTGCGTTTCTAAGCTCTATTGTAATTTCATGTACACGCCACACGCCACACATCGGTCGGGCCGCCCCGAAGAACATCACACCGTCCCAATTGGGAAGGCGCCTTTTTACTTCTGACCGCGACGTTGTCTGAAAACAGAACAAGACGACCATGATTATTATAAGTCAACTCCCCGTCTCCTGTGAGAATATTGTTTTTCCTCACACTTCTACATGCTCCTAATGACACTCGACCCTTGGAAGCACGTTCAAATTGCCGCTGGCGCACTTATCTTTGGAGGATGTATTGCCGCGTTCTTTTTGGGACGACGGTCATTGTCCCAGGCTCGTGTCAGCGACAAAACCATTGAACCAGAAACATTCATCCCGGGAAGATGGACGCCTATGATTTTTGATGATGATCTCCCATCGACATCCCCTACATCTCTTGTGTATTCTGATCCAGACCTCGTGCGCTTCTTGCAAGGAGCCCAATCATCTGTGGACCGCGCTTTTCTCAGCGACGAGGACGAAGATTTTTCCACTAGGCTCTCAGACTTCATACCCCCGCCAGCAGCTGAACCCGACTGGTTTCTGCTTCCAGACGAACTCATAGGCCTCATTCTCGAGTACCATGCTTCTCATTCCATGTCATGGAGCCCTCTGTTCTCTCAAGATACCTACTCGTGCATCCAGACCCTCAAGCAGTGGCTACGCAGTCGGGCGTTTACGAGAAATCGACGTCTCGTTCGGTTCATCCGTTACCTTTCTGACTACCAGCTGCAGCACACCGGGACGCAATTGCGAGCCCCAGACCATGACCTCTTCTCCCAACGACATCCCGATGCGCCTGTTGATAGAGCAGGTAGTGTGCGTTTTTTGATCTTTGGGAGGGCCTGCCGCCTATCAAAGATTGTGGCTGCCCTAAATATATGTGCTTACGTCGAGGAGCTCGGGGTGACAGGGCACGTCTTCTGTGCGCTATTCAATCCGAAATGGATGAAAGAGAATGTCGGGATAATGCCCGCAGCACTCTACGGCGCGGGCGATCTCAAGGTTACGATCTTCGACGACGCATCTGGCGTACCTGCTGCCCTGAACGATGCCCGCCGCGAAATGATCGCACTCCGTCGCGTCACCCATCTCAGGTTGGCTACTACAATCCCCCCCAACTTTCCATTCGAGTGCTTCACGCATCTTACACACCTCGCCATCCCCTACGATCCCTCCCTAAACGTGTTCCCGCAATGCCCGAATCTGACCACGCTCGTATGCATGCTCGAGCAGCACTACTCAAGTTTTCATACAGGGCATGCGGACGCGATCACTCTCACGCATCTCTTTGTGGATCGTCGGGTCCTTTTCCTCCCCGACTTGCCGCACGAGCACGAACATGATATGCGCGAATGGGAGGACTTTTTCTTGTCAACATGGATACATGAGACGGCAAGTGTGGACTTATAGGAGAAGGCAAGGAGGTATACGGTCTCATATGCCCGGTCAGTGGTATTGCGCTACATGTTCCCTGCCCATACTGACGACCCTCCGTTACAGGCAGCTGTTAAGAACGCTGACGTTTGATGAGCAGGGGGAACTTGAAAACTATGTGCAATTGTTCAATAGCCCTCTTGCTGAGCAGGCCCTCGATCAACATACGCTGGAGAGCAGTGTCCCTCTCGCGATGGTCTGTGAGGTGGCTATCGATCCCTGCCTCGACGACGTTAGAGGCGTGGACGATTTCATCGGGCGTCTTCCGCGAGTGGAGTGGCTGGAATTGAGCTTGCGGAGGTTCCAGCAGGTTTTTGGTCCCGCGCATGCATCTAGCCCTGGAGTGCTCTCCTCGGGAACGGGACCCTTGAACGTTGAAGTTCTCGACCGTTCCTGCCGCGAGGCGGTAATCTTTCAGAAGACACCGTTGACGGAAAGGGTTTCTTCTTTATCCTTCATCTCGGGACTTCCACGGAAGGGTTTGAACTGGGCAGCGTTTCCTTCTCTCCAAGAAGTAACTCTGCCAATCGTAGACGTCAGCAGCGGACTAGTCAATACACTTCACCACGAGCTATCTCTACTCACAGATTTGAGGGTGATCCTACCAACCTTTGTCGGTGCGTTTGAGCTGAGAGCATGGGTTACTCGGCTCCGGCACAGAGCCACGGAGCAGCAGCCTTTTCAAATTAGATTCGTGCACTAAAGGAGTGTCAATCATGAGAAGATCGATAGTTTGTATTTGCAAGCAATGTATCTATCGTATGTGGTTAGCCTTGTTGATAAGTAGCTCATGCATCAGTGCCCTCGCTCTCATCCACACATCATCCCCCCCACGTCGTTCTACTTCCCACTCGTCGGGGCTGCCCGTGCTCGACTCATGCGGACGTAGCACATACACTCGGTTGTACTTTCCAAATATTTCGGCGAAGACGGGCTCGATATGGCAGTATCCACAGAGCACAACCATCATTCTCAGGCTGCTCAGTGACAGTGGACCACGAACTAGGGTATGAACAAACTCGGCGGATGATCCGTGGTACGTGATGGCAAACCATTGTAGGCGGGGAAAGAGACGAAGATCGAGGTGGTCCCTCTTGGGATCTCTGAGGTTGTGAATAGTAAGTCGTGTAACACGACGTAGGATAGGGTGGGTGTAATTGTGGGCCATGCTGCCAGACTGAAAAAGACGACGGTCCCGCTCCGTATTTCCCGCGCCAGGAAGGATTTTAACATCCAGATTGTCCTCGTTACGCGCCCACATTGTGTCCCTTCTAGACTCGACCAGAGAGAGAAAGCAGTCGCCTGAGAGTGCCAAGCTGGTTATGTTTGGGCTCCTCTCCATAATCTTAGGCATGAAGGTCTTGGGATCTCTTCCTGACAGATATGTGATGAGCGAGGTAATCCAAAGATGGCGGGTAAAAAAGAGAGGGTGTGCCCAAGAGGCTGATGGGCTCATCGTGGGATAATTCATGAGGTGATCCAGTGCTTCAACAGTTTCGATGATGACAATTGGGAGACAGCGGGGGATGGCAAGCGCGCGCGCCCAGGACGAAACTCCACATAGCGCACTAGCCGTCTCAGGAGACGACGTGGCGGCAAGTCGGAAGATCTCGTGTACGAGCTCGTTGGGAAGCTGTGAGAAGACAAAGGGCGGGGAGCCGTAGTGCAGGACCAGCCTGCTGACAGTGTTTCGGACAGTTTCAAAGAGAGTGGATGCTTGAAGGATGGTCGACATCTGCCGCCCAGGGAAATTAGTTGATGCATGGTCACCAACGTTGTGCTGAGGCCGAAGGCTTACCTATAGAAATAATTCTCGAGTATCTTGAGCGATTAAGCAAGACGGTATCGTAGACAGTAGTGAGAGGGAAGAAGAGGCACCAAAGATCAAAGGACTTGCTGATATCGCACGCATTACTTATTATTGTAGTCGTTAAGACAAAAAGGAATCCCTGCTTAGAAACGCTCACACGACAATAGCACTGTATGTCAGTCATTATTGTCATGATCCATATGTCCTACGTGTTTCGTGCGAGATAGACAAGAGAACAACAGGACGACGACGAAATGGAAGTAGGAGAAAAATTGAACGCGGACACGTGGGACGCGTCGGGCCGGGATCGCGAACGCCCCACATCCTGAATAGGACCGCGTTGACATCCTTCCTTGCGTTCTTACCATCATGCCTTAATTTTATGCTATCCAGGAGCACACTGGGTAGATATGAAACCGATTTACCCGCGCACGATCGTCTTTTTCTCTACAAAGCTGTCCACTGCATGCCATGAATCCTGTAGCTGCAAACGTACTATAATACATACACTTGTTGGAAGACAATTCAGAACCTCTGTGTTACAGTACAGTCCCATTCAAAGTCCGAGACCGCAAGCGCCCAAACGTCTTTGCCTCCAGCTCTTTCAAGCTTCCAAGCCTCCGATGTACAACGGCTCTCTGAAGGTATCAGTGGACAGTGAACGCGCACTCGACTGTCCTTCCCTTCGAACGAAGCAAGGATATCCCGACCTCAACAGCGGTAAGCGATCACAACGACCATCTCCAACCTGTCCAGGGAAAGGGAACGACGGAGAAGAGTGCGGGCATATGAAGGGGAGGGGGACATGTAGGATACGGCAAGCTGCCGGAGACGAGGAAAGATCTGCACGTCAAACAGCTCCATCAGATGAGGTTCGATGTCGTCGACGGTGAGTCGGGTAACGCGGCTGAGGATAGGGTGATCGTAGCCGTGCTGCATACTGCTGCAGACCACTAGGCGGAGGTCACGCTCTAGGTCTCTTCCTCCGAACATCTTCACCTCAAGGTCTGTCTCCCTGCGAGCCCAGGGAACATCCACTTTACTCTCGACAAGAGTGAGGAAACATTCTCCTGTGACAGCCAGACTAGAAATGTTTGGACATCTCTCCATGATCCCCAGCATGAACGTCTTTGGGTCTCGTCCAACGAGGAGCATGATGACGGCATCGATCCACAGATGGCGGAGAGAGAACAGAGGATGGACCCAAGAATCCGGCAAGCACGTGAGAGGGCAGCTCATAAACCAATCGAGACCTTCGACTGTCTCAATGGAAACAGTGGGAAGATGGTTGTGGATAGCTAGCCTCCGAGCCCATGAAGACACTCCGCATAGTGATTGAGCCGCCTGGGAAGACGACAGAGCGGCAAGATGGAAGATCTCATGGACAAGCTCGTTCGGAAGTTGTGCGAAAATGGAATGCTGCCCATCGCAATACGGGACCAGCCTTCTGAGAGTGTTTCGTACCGTTCCAAGGCGAGAGCATGTCTGCGGAGTGACGGTAGACATCTGCATGAAGCAAAGCTTGAAAGCCGCTAAGGACTCACTTTTATACACATGTTCAAGGCTACATGTTTTTGTGCTGTGTTCTTGGCAATCGCAGCCTTGACCACAGGATTTTTTGTTACGACTTATTGTCTTTTTCCCAGTCGGCAGTGCACGCTACAGAAAGCGTCGCGCTTAGAGAAGGATAGCAGACGTAGTCATGGCTATACTCAGTGGTATATAGCAACAGTAGCCATCAGCACAAGTCCCTCTAGTGGTCAACTTTCGGTCGAGCGCGAGCACGTGACGCGTCAAAGCACACGTAAAAAGGACACGGTCACAACCGTCGTCACAGCTTCCTGTTGACCTCTTCCACCATCATGTTCCATGTTTTCCACTCAAGAAATGCCACATTTTCATATGCAACTACCCTCGAAAGACTCTTGCAAGTGTTTTTGCCTTTATCTAAGTCTTTTAGACCCTGAAACGCGTCATTACTAGCTGCGAAGATTCACGCGTGCACGATTATATATGCTCGTGCTTATCTCCACAAGATCTTTTCGCGTTGTGCGCTACGTCTAGACTCATCCGGTCAGAAACGAAGGGATACTTCCGACGCGCCTTCTCCATCAACAAGATCCTCTTGCCCTTTTTCGACTCTCCAGATCGTTTCAGGGCTCTCCAAGCCTGCACCGGCACTTTCATTTCTGGCTCGGCTGCTTTGCAGTATTTTGACAGGACTGTCTATCCAGAGGCAGATCTAGATCTATACGTAGAGCATCGCTATGCACTCGAAGTCATCCGTTTTCTGCTGGACGAAGGATACAGTTTTCAAGCTCGTGGAAACCAGCTTGGCAATTCCGCTGAAGATACTTTCGTTAAGGTGTTGACAAAATTACTCAACTATGATCGTGGAAGCTATCTAGGGCGAGGAATTGCCGACGTGTTTGACTTCACAAAGGGGACCAGGAAGGTCCAAGTTATCACCGCGAAAGAGACGCCACTTGATATCATCTTGACCTACCACTCCAGTGAGTCCTGCTCGCCAATCTCCTCTCTTGACCTAAATAACGTTGCTACATAGCTTGTGTTATGAGTATCATCACTCATGAGAAAGCGTACTCCCTTTTTCCACGTGCCACCTTCTTGGAGCGTCGCAGCCTTGTCATCACGACCTCAGGCTCAGGGCAGGACGCCGCACGAGAGAAGTATGTCGACCGTGGATGGGAGATGGTGAAGAATACATCTGACTACGATAATACGCATCCGTCTTCGGACTTCCAAGCCGGGGACCGTTGGATTGGTGATCCCTCCACTTGGACCATGGTTTTGACCCCGGAACTGTCTCTGTTGGAGCCGGACGTGATTTCGACGAATGCGTGGTCGTTGGTGTATACGCTATATGACGGACCGACGCTAAAGTATACCGTGGTCAATCACTCTGACCTGCACCATCGCATTACCATCATTTCATCGGAAAGACCAGTCCTACAGCATGTATGGGATACCATTCGCAAGCGACCCTCCGGCGGATTATCAAAGTAAGTCTCTCCTTAGTATCTATTATCTGGGCTCATTAGTTCCCTACAGGTACGACCACCAGCTCTGTGACGGGATGTACTTGATGCGCCACCAGACGCAATGAAACTTTTCCGACGAAGAAGAGCCGCATCTACCCCGGACGCAGTGACCGTGCCTTCAACTAACTTTCATATATGTACTATCCGACCCTCAGCAAGACTGCGATATTTTTCTTTATAGTTTAGCGAACGAATATAGACAGACTTCTGTTGTACCTTAGTACTAGCATTGAACGTGTTTTCTATCTCGCATTCTTTCCAGTGATATAAGGCAGTGTTCCTCGGTAACTCGTAAACGAGATCCTGCTGTATGCAGTGTATTCAAAGCGTCAAAATCTAGACAGGCTTGCGCCACACGTATTTGCAGTATGACTTCTCTACCAAGGAATCTTCTCCCCATCGTATCTCAAAAACGACAGACTATCTTCTCGACTCAATCCAAACACGAGATCCGTAATCTCCTTGGCACGTACAGTCAATATTGTCATAGTGCATAGCCTCGGTTGGGGGTCAGGTCTATGCACTATGAATGCATATGCACTACGATGTTTGTCACAAATGTGTGACAAAGTGTGACACTGCCAATCTGTGTGGCATGCACCCTCAGGTGGCGTCAGTTGACCATTTTTAGACTTTCTCTCACAGTAAAAGGATCCACAAGAAGGGTGGCATATCCCTTTCTGCAACAATCCAGCCAATTTAGGATGAAATCCTCTTAAAATTTGAAATTTCAGTGCCCATACCCATGCATTACTCATGCATACCCCTGCCAAACCCCCGCATACCTCCGCTGAAACTCTATGCATTATGCGGTATGAGATTTCATGCATAATGTACCGCATACCACGTCAGTTTCACTGAGATCCTATGCATTATGACAATATTGACTGTACACGCTCGGATCCCTTCCTCTGTCACCCACCCGTTTCCCCATATCCGTACTTGCCCACCCAGGATGTATCGCGACAACGACGACGAAATCGCCTCCTTCCACGTCGATCTCGTTGTGGTACTGAATCGCCATCATATTCAGAGCGGCTTTGCTCATCCCGTACGCGCCTCGTAATCCGAGGGTCGAATTGTCCTGAGCCGCTCTGGGAAGAGACGAACATGATCTTCAGGCTCGCGGAGCGGCGGAGGAAGGGGGAGGAAATGGTAGAGGACCCAATGTACCTCGATGACGTTCGTCTCCAAGTACACCTTCAGCACGATGTGTCTCTGTAGTCTCGTAAGTATCCAATTTGTGGTGTACATTGAAGCTTGACGCCACCGGCTATCGACGGTCAAAGAATTCTATACTGCGATTGCCTCCTAGTTCTATCTTGTTTCTATCATCCCAACTTCTCAGCCCGTAATTCCGGTATAACGACATGCACAGTATTGGATTTCTCCTCAGTTTCGTCGATAATGTCTCCCCCGTCTGCGGATTTATTCTCTTCGATGAGACGGGCTTTACGCTCATCGCGGCGCGAGAAGTATAGCGTCAGAAGCGCAAAGAAAACTGAGAGAAAGAGTGAGTTTTGGGTGGGAAGTATGCGTCGGTGGGCGGCTTACTCATGCCGACGTTAATGGCCGCGGTGGCGACGTTTCCTTTGAAGACTCTGAGAGGACTGAGCCATGAAGAGAATGCGGCATGCTTCAGGAGACTTACCGAGGTTGTTCTACTTGAGGGAATATAACGCTATACGTGTGAAGTTAGATAAGAGACGTTCAGGTATGAAAGAAAGCGTACATGGGGAGCCATGCCTTAAAGCACGTCGTGTCAGTTACTTTGTGAAGCTGAAAGCTACTAACTAGCATACCTGGAAGCAGTACGCCGCCGTATTGCAACAGGCCACGATAAACGAACGCTCTGTTGTTAGACCGATCATCAAAGGAACCAAAATCGCAGTCATAGAGGAGACTTACTTTCGTTATCGTTTCCGGTGAGCTCGTTGGCCCATGCCATTATAATTCCGGAGAGGCCTCCTGATACCAACGTCTATTAGAAGGATTATCGGCTGCTGCTTCCAAGGTGATTCTCCAGAGAAATGAACTGACCATGTAGTAGAATGCCCACCGACGAGCAATATGGGTGTACACCGGCGTCGCAGCAAGAACGATGCACACAATGATATTCCAGGTCTACGTTCTCGGATCAGCTGGCGTAGATTAAAGCTTCAAGACACCTACTCCCGCGACGAGGATCGGTGGCCATCTCTTTTCTATGGCGTCGGACCACCAGGCCCAGAGAAGTGCTAGCGATCGATACGCTCAGTGATGGATGGCTCAGTACACGGCGAGAGATGACTTCACTCGTAATGATCTGAACCACGTTCTGGCCTAACGGGTATGTATTGATCTGCCCGATAGTGTACACTTCCCGACCATAGACCGTGTTGAAGCTCTTGAACCAAAAGATCATCGAGGCGGCGGCTCCACATCCATTGTTGAACTGTCAATGGGTATTAGGGCAGACCATCATCATTCAAAACCGAATCATACCAGAATATAAACTAACAAATTTTTGAGGCGTCAAGGGTGAGTAACGCTGTGAAAGGAGTATTCTTTGCAACGTACGTGGAGGGAGAGTGTACAAGTGCCATGTTTTGAAGAAACCGATAATCTGTGTCACGAATTAGCGTCCACCTATTCGCAATGCACCGAAGGCGTGCCTTCTGTTTGGTGAATTTCGCGGGCGGTTTTCTGCCAATTTCGTCCATACGCCTTTTTCCCATATCGAGCTGAGCTTGAGTGTAGAGGAACGACGGCTTGGTGTTATGGGGAAGGTCTGTTACGACTTCAGATGAACGGCAAATAACACGAGAGTGACAGGACGCTTACCAGGCATAATCAAGTATCCTAAAAGGCCGATAGGGATGGTAATTATTCCATCGATGATAAATAGCCCTGAGTATTATGATCAGGACACTGAGGGAGTGTCGCAGTGTCGACTTACATTTCCATCCCGGAAGCCCTCCAACGCCGTTCAGACCGTTATGAGCAGCCTGGAACGTAAGGTTAAGTAAGTGAATTGACTTGAGGGAATATTCAGTACGGACCGTTTGGAGGAATCCGCTAAACATTGGTCCAATAGCGCTAGCGGTCTGTCTCAAAATATGAGAAGGAGCAGATACGAGATGTGACGACTACGAACGTGAAAAATGCACGCTCGTTTGGCTAGCTCATCGCCTTTATACCAGCTGCCGATGACGTATTGGATAGCGGGATAGAAAGTAGACTCGGCGAGACCTAGGAGACTGTTAATGATAGCGCCGCTGGAGAAATTTAAATAATGTACCGATGAAAAAGCGAATAGCGACGAGAGTGCTGAAGCTTTTGGAGGAGGCGAGGACCATAGTTAGGGAGCTCCAAATGACCTCCATCGTTGGAATCTACAATATGTAGGGATCTAGTGTGAGGGCTATGATACGATGGTAGCAAATGGAATCATCCGTACCCAGATCGAGGGGCGTACCCGCGTTATGAGTAGACTGAAGACGTATGGCCGTCAAAGGCGGACTAGGACTTGAAAAAGATGAAGTACACACTTCGACGGAATTTGGCCGATGACATATCCGCAGGTCCACGCAGTCGTAATATAATTCAGATCGTTGCCTTGTCTATGTGTGTTTCAGCAAGGAAATCCAGAGAAGATCGGCAAATTACTTGCAGATTCAAGCTATCGAAAAGATCTGGGTCAACGGTGACGCGTGGACTGAAGAGTTGACAACTCACTCTTCTTTCATTCCGGAGACATACGCGTTCTGGATTCATCACGCTCGTCAGCAGAAGGGAACCAGGCTGGCAGTTAAAGCTTACCGTGATATTCTGCTGGTCCAGATACGTGGAGATATTCCCAGATAAGCACATGGATAAGGTAAGAATGGAGCGGAAGACTTATTTGCTGAAGTAGGACAAGGCAGCATAGGTGAGCAGGAGAGAGTCCAATCTGTTCAGAAATCTGCGCTCTTCAGGAGACTTATTCCACGTGTCCCTTCAAGAACATGAGAGATCGATAGATCGACGACACAATCGACAGAGACTAACCAGATGTAGCTGCTGAACGGTCGACGCTTGGCTTGACTGTTGATCGAGATCGACGACGACGACATGATAGCCTAAGAGCGCTTGGAGACCTCCAAGTTTTCTTGAGGACAAGCAGGGTAGATAAAGGGGCCATGTTCCATGACGCGACCGTACCCTTGAACTGAGCAATTGATACGAATTACCGGAGACACCGTCAGAAGAAATGTAACGCCGATTCTAGATCAATAGAAGCAAAAACACAAAGGTTAACGGCTCATCGCCGAGGACATGGTGACTCACTGACCGGAGCGATGTTGCGCAATCCCGAAATATGTACGGCTCCATCTTTATGGAGCGAGCACCCGCATCATAGCATAGATTCCAGACTTCCATTGCATGCTTTCTTATCAAGATACCACGCCTTTCTAAGGGCCTAAGGGCCCGATGATCGTGACGCACCAAGACATCAACATAAACAAACAGAGTGAAGGTGATTTCCATTTTTGGACTAGCCAATCGCGTCGCCTGTTTACATCCGTCATCCGACCAGGTTCTGCTAACACATCCCCACAATATTGTGCGTCCACGCTCAAAAATATCAATGTCAGTCTCACCTGTCGCTCCAGATAATAGGCAATACATAGAGCCTATCTTATCTGAATGAAGTCATCAGACCATGATTGTGCATCATTCTGAGGTGCGATGAGACCATTTCGAAGGTCAGAGCGGCGTTCAGAGCGCTTTTAAGTCGGCGACCTGGTAACTTTATTGTCTCACTGAGGATTCAGGGAACCATTATCTTCGTGCTTCATTATGCCCGTCCCCGTCCCCCAGCTTGGATCATATCAATATGTCCCGGAAACCAAGGTGGGCAGAAGCCGAATCTGGATGATTTGCATGACTCACCGTCGAAGTAGGAAGACTTGGACTGGGCAGAACTCGTAACGGTCGACCTTGGTCTATTCGGCACTCCTGAAGGCAACCAGAAGCTTGCCAAAGATCTCATCACCGCCGTCCGAGACAAAGGGTTCTTCTACGTCAAGAATTTCAACATCTCTCAAGAGCGCGTTAATAGGCAGTTCGCCCTCGGTAACAAGTTCTACGAGCTGCCGTTGGAGGAGAAGGAAAAATACATCCCGGAGGGACTTGGTAAGCATGAAACTGTCTTGATAACGCTTACTCCGCTGACCGCTCATATGAAGATGACGGAAAATTCAACGGATACGTGCCGGCTGGCCGACGCATGTGAATACCTCCTCGCCTCTTCTTCTGGCCTTCCTTCTAAGACTGCTTTTAGTATTAACAAAGAGACTGGTCTGAGAGATAAGGTTGAGATTTACAACATCCCGAGTACGGCTAGCTACACCTTTCTGCGTGTCTCGAATCTTACGGGCCCCTTCAGAGTTCAACGGACATTTCCCTCAAGAGCATCCGGAACTCATAGCAAAGAACCTGGAGGAGATTGAAGAATTTGCCCGGGTGAGTTCTTGATTCCGACGGTTTTAGACCATGTATTGATGACCCGTGCCGCAGGCTCTTCACACGGAGGTTCTGGACCCTCTGTTCGTTCTTCTAGCAATCGCGCTGGAGCTCCCTGAAGACTATTTCACCAATCTACACAAGTATGAGGTGAAAAGCGAGGTAAGAAAGAGTACATTCTTCGTCTGGGAATCTTAAGATATGATCATGATCATTTCTGAACAGGACCACTTAAGATACATGAAATACTCCAAACACACGAAAGAAGAGAACGAAAGCATCCCTAATTGGGTTCAAGGACACACAGGTTTGTCGGCTAATCTCGCTCTACCGTGGTTCTCAGTCCAAATTCTTACTCCTCGACAGATCTCGGGAGCTTCACCCTTCTCTTCCGTCAGCCTGTCGCTGGTCTTCAAATCCGTATTCCCTCAACCAATGAATGGAAGTGGGTGAAACCTCAGGACGCCACGTTAACCGTCAACGCCTGCGATGCGCTGCAGTTCCTGACTGCAGGTTACGTCAAGAGCACTGTTCACCGGTGCGCGAGCTCGAGATCATTGAATTCGTACTCCTGATTGCAATATCGTAGCGTCGTTGTACCGCCTGTCGACCAGAGACATGTCGATCGTCTTGGACTTCTTTATTTCTCCCGGTAGGCGTCCCTTTCAAGGCTTCCGTTTCTATGAAAATGTTCTTAAGATTCTTCGTGTAAACAGCCCTCATAACGACGTTCTTCTCGACACGATAAAAGACTCGCCCGTCCTTCAGCGTGAGGGATACACTCAAAATGAGTTCAACAAGAACGGCGAAAAGATTCCTACTATGGAAGGTATGATCCCGTGCCGTGAATGCAAATGGGACTTGTGGCTGACTCCTCTTCCCATCTAGAATGGACCTTCGCGAAGCAGAAATGGCAGCGAACTAAGGGGTACCAGTACGACAGTAAGTATCTGACTGCGACGATAGTTCCAGGGTTCCAGGAGCAGGTTTACACGTGAACGTTACGAATCAATGCTTTTGAAGATGTATAACATACATCTGTATCATTGTACAAGGGAAATAGGGCAAGTTTGTTTAAATTCGAACCGAAGGAAAAGAGTCCGAGGCGATTGTGGTGCAGGCTCAATTCATTGAGTATCGCAGGAGACAGAAGTGCATCGCTAGATAATCGCCGCACAGATCTAGCTCAGGCGTTACTGCGCTAGTTGGAGGTCGGAGCTGAGAAAGGATGGGATCGGAGCAAGTGACGGGTCGACGCCGCCACACTACTCTCCATCGGTCCGTACCTCTTGAATGCACCAACCGGCCATCGTTACAAGTCGGATATTGACAGAGAGGAGAAGTAGGACTAGCACGCTTCCAAAGGGGCCGCAGTCCGAGGTGACAATACATGACCAAACATACCGAAGGTGATTTCCTTTTTCGTCCTTAGCCAATCTCATCCATGCTCTCCCAGGTGATCTGTGCCCCCCGCGTTCTCACTCACGAGGATCTTTTCAGTTTCTCATGCTCCTGTGAATTTACGTACAGAGCACACGATGGCGTCTCTTATCTCTGCCTGTGAAGTCACAAGGACACTGAATCGCTCCAATTTAAAAGGGAGAATGACCATCATAACGTTCAAGCCGTGACTTCAGAAGCGATTCCAAAGAAGTCAGCTGGCAAATATCTGTTGGTTACAGTGCGCGACGGCCACGGATAGGGGACAAAGTATATGCGCATTGGAGTCGGTGAAACTGACGGAAGTTTGGCTCTTCGTATACTTAAGCACTATGTAGTCCCCTCGGCGCTATCTGCAAGCTACTGCTCAGAAATCTGTTCTATTTGTGCTTCACTCCTATATGCCGGTCCCAGTTCCTCAGCTTGGATCGTATCAATACGTCCCAGAAACCAAGGTGGGCCTGTCCCAAACACTCAGACCTCGATGACTTGCGTGGCTTACATTTGAGCTAGGAAAACTTGGACTGGGCAGAACTCGTAACAGTCGATCTTGGTCTATTCGGCACGCCAGAGGGCAAGAAGAAACTCGCTAAGGATCTCATCATCGCTGTCCGCGACAAAGGGTTCTTCTACGTCAAGAATTTCAATATCCCTCAGGAGCGCGTGAACAGGCAGTTCGCCCTCGGAAACGAATTCTATGAGCTACCATTGGAGGAGAAGGAAAAGTACATTCCAGAGGGACTTGGCAAGTATCCGGAACTCTTGATAATGCTTACACCACTAACCGCTCATATATAGATGAAGGAAAATTCAACGGATATGTACCTGCTGGTCGACGAATGTGAGCGCCACCTTTCACCCCTTTCATATGCTCTAAGCCGGCTGTCAGCCTCAACAAGGAGACCGGTCTGAGGGATAAGGTTGAGACTTACAACATCCCGAGTACGGTTATCTATGCTTTTCTGCGTGCCTTGAAAATCACGAGTCCCTCTAGAATTCAACGGATACTTCCCTCAGGAGCATCCGGAAGTTATAGCCAAGAATTTGAAGGAGATAGAAGAATTTGCTCGGGTGGGTTCTCAATCTGCATGCTAGGTCTGGAGAGGGATCATCAACTGACGGCCGACGCTACAGTCCCTTCACACGGAGGTCCTGGACCCTCTTTTCGTTCTTCTGGCGATTGCGCTGGAGCTCCCCGAAGACTATTTCACGAATTTACACAAGTATGAAGTGAAAAGCGAGGTAAGAATGTGTCAGCTTCGTTCATAACGGTCCTCGACATGTGAATAGGATCACCTGAGATACATGAAATACTCCAAACACACAAAGGAAGAGAACGAGAGCATCACTCAGTGGCATCAAGGACATACGGGTTCGTTCTACTCTACTCAATCCGCTATCATACCCATATTTTTCTCTAGATCTCGGAAGTTTCACCCTGCTCTTCCGTCAGCCCGTCGCCGGTCTGCAAATCCGGATTCCCTCGACCAATGAGTGGAAGTGGGTGAAGCCTCAAGACGCCACGTTAACCGTAAATGCGGGCGACGCGCTGCAGTTCCTGACTGCCGGTTATGTTAAGAGTACTGTTCATCGGTATGCGAGTTCGATATCATGACAATTCATATTACTGACGACTGAGTAGCGTCGTCGTTCCCCCGATCGACCAGAGACATGTCGATCGTCTTGGACTACTTTACTTCTCCCGGTCAGCCTCGGTTCACTGCACCCTCCAGAAACATTCTTACGCGTAAACAGCCCGCACAACGACGTTCTTCTGGACACGATAAAGGACTCGCCTGTCCTCCAGCGTGAGGGATGCACTCAGAATGAGTTCACAGAGAGTGGTAATCCAGTTCCCACCATGGAAGGTGCGCCACGAATAATGCAAACCTACGTTGTAGGTAGCTGATTGTCATGCACACTTATCTCTAGAATGGACGTTCGCGAAGCAGAAGTGGGGTCGGAAGAAAGGCTATTTCGATACTCAGTATCTGACTGCGACGATACTTCCTGGGTTCCAGGAGCCGCTTTATGTGTGAGACTTCTTGGATACAGACTCGGAGCAGGTGCAGTAACATGTAACCGTGCCATTGTGGCGCACTGTCCTCGAGAAGGGCACGGCAGGTGTCCATTGCATGTCCATGGAAAATACTGTTCCACCAAGTAGTGCATATGTCGCTAATCTTGAAGAGATTTACGGTGGTCGCAGAGGACGACTAGGTCCTTTGCAATTGAAAAGCTTGGCTGGCTAGCGTAATGGTTAACGCGCTAGTTTCCGGTCTTACTTGGACCACATCCGTTAGTTTTGGCCGAGATCCAAGTGTCCTCTTCTACGAGTTTATGAGGGAAAGGATGGCTTACACTCTACACGCGGATGAAATTTTCTGTAACCAGATACATATTCCGTAACTCTATATTTGCTTTAGAACCTCCGCCAGCTGCTTCACCAACACCGCGTTCTCCTCCTCCCTCCCGACAGTGATCCTCAAACACCCCTCGCACCCCACCTCCCCACCTCGATACCTGACGACGACACCGTTCTCCTCTGCAAGGGTCTTATACACCTTGTTCGCCCTCGCATTGTCCGGCTTCCCGTCCTCGGATAGGATAGGCACCATGACAAAGTTAGCGTCGTTTCCACCGATTGATTTACCCACGCCGGGGATGGCTGCGAGCGATTCGAGCAGCTTCCCTCTCGACGCGACGAGGGTGGATATCTTCTCCTTCATCGACTGCACGGCGTCTGGTGTGAGCGCGGAGCGTGCGAGGGAGGCGCTCGGAGTGGAGATGTTGTAGGGTGCTTTCGTATTGGTGAGGATCTGGATGAGAGGTGGTTGGGCCAAGGCTACGCCGAGTCTATGAGATGTAAGTTCGCATTGGGGAGGTAAGAGAAAGGAAGAGATGGGACAGACGTACCGGATGGCTGCCAAGCCGAAGCTTTTGCTCAAGGTCTGCATTACGCAGAGGTTGGCGTAGTCTTTGATGAGATCTGTTGCGCTGCTTCCAGCGTTGGCAAAGTCAATGTAGGCCTCGTCTACGACGACGATCCCAGTAAATTGGGGGAAGTCTAGGATGGCTTTTATGGAAGAAAGGGATATGAGTGTTCCTGTCGGGTTTCCTGGAGAGCACAAGAAGATGAGTTTGACAGATCCTGGCGGGTGCGCTAGGATTGTATTCTTGATCTATCACCATCCCAGTAAGCAAAGCATACTGTTCACGTAACAATAAAACGAACCTCTTCCACCCTCAGACTAAACCTGCCCTCATCCCCTCCCTCACCACCGTCCCCGCTCAACTGCAGCGGAACCCTGACGATCCCGATATCGTTCACCTGCGCACAGACAGCGTACATTCCATACGTCGGCGGTGTCGTTATCACCTTCTCCTCACTCCCCGGCCGTAAACAGACACGCATGAGCAAGTCAATCACCTCGTCCGACCCCACACCCAGAAAGACATATTCCGGTCCAGGAAGTCCCCTCAGTTCAGCAAACCGAGATTTTATGGGATCGTGCGAGGGATCTGGGTATCGATTCAATTCTCCTTCTAGATCTGCCTGACTTAGAGTGGATAAGGGAATAGAGTGGCCTAGAGCGTTTTCATTGGCATCGAGGAGGATGCCTTCCTTGTAGTCGTCCCTGGCGCAGCGATAGGGGTGCAGCGAAAGAATATTCGGTCGGATTACTTTTTCAATGTCAAAATGAGACGGTGATACTGGGGTAGAAGACGGTGCGAGGCCCAGGATGGCCATCGTTGGTGCAAGACAAGAGATCGAGTCATAATTTTTTGGGAAGAACACGTCCTGTCACACGTGTGACACTAGATAACGTTTTCAGGCGCCACATTAATATTATGGGGCGTCTAATCCGCAAGCAGTTCCAGCTTTCAACCGCTTCTACGAGCGCCTTCGCAATCCAACTGCCTCCATGCCTTAATTTACCTCTCTAGCCCGAAACCAGCCCAGGGGAAGAAGGGCCTATCATGTTCTTCAATTTGTGACTTTAATGCTTTCAGAAGCTGCCGTCTTCGCGGCCACGTCGCAAAATCCGCCGTATGTCACCCCTATCTTCCATCTGTCGAATCTGAAGCAGGTCAATGTGCGATGGGTGAGGGGTAAATCTTTGGGACATCTCAAGCAGGTTCGTGGATTTCACGCCTCTCGTCTCCTTAACTCACAGCTGTACAGGAAGGATCGTATGATATACTGCCCGACGGTCAGCTGTCAATGTGGGAGCGGGAGATTCGGAGTCGGGGGGATTGGTGGTGGTGATTTCGAGAGGAGGTATCAGTGTCAACTTCCGCCAAAGAGGGCGCGGAATGTTTTACACGAAGGAAGTGTAACCTTGTTTTCTGTATCTTGGATGTGTTGCTTTTTGTAGCATCTCATACGCGTAACAATAGTAAACCACTGACACGATGTATCCATTGCCCTCTCGGGAATGCTATCGAGCGTGATATAGCCCCGACACGTCCTTGTAATGGCCCGCTTCTCCTCCTCTGGTGTACTGTCTGATAAACGCTAAACGATGGTCAGTAGGCAGACAGACCCGATCGTAATGCTTGACTTACCCATGCGCTTGCAACGTTCGCCATGCCATCCATAACTTGGGCACCGAAGTCAAACAGATGTGTTTCCTCACTGGTGACGCGTGCCCTCATTCAGGTCGTTCTCCGCCCACGAGAACGCTGTCCCAACCGTGAGACTTCCCAACACCGTCAAGTTCGACGGAGGTCTTGACAGGTAGTGATACGTGCGCAGTGAGAATTTCAGGGCTAAGGAGGTCGCCGTGATTATCGTCCAAATGGGACAGGCTCTAACAAGGATTCCGGAATTTTTTCGTATATTGGCCAAATCATATACAAAGTCCATATCATCACACTCTAGATAAAGCTGGCGAAAGCGTTAAAAGCATGAGCGGACACGATCATCTGGCCAAACACACCTTGTTACGATCCCGCTTTCCGCCGTTGACTAGCTTATCATAATTCCAAATACTTAGAATTCGTTGTGTCCCGTACAAGTACTGGTGTCCATCGAGGATTGTAGATTCACGAGCAACACTTGGTCATGGTTGAGAGGTAAAACCATGTGGCAGTGCTACACATGGCCGCAGCGCCACAAGTTCTTATTCCAAAATTTGGGCTGCATATGACTGAAAAGCATTGATTCAAGAGATATTTTGGGGCCATTTTATTAATATATCGAAACACGGGGTGCTCCACGGGACAGGTAAATTATTTATTCATTGACAGAGCAAGTCGACGCTTGGTCGATGGCGCCCCGGTGGCGGGAGGTTGGTCAGCGGCACCAGGTCAGAGTTGGGCCGGCTGCGGCTTTCCTCTAATCAACCATGGTCGACGACAAATGGATCGGAGTGGCCCTCGCTCTTTCTGGCTCGTTCGCAATTGGGATAAGCTCGATTATTACTAAAAAGGCTAGTACCTTGCGCGTATCCAGGGCTAGTCAAAAGTCAAGTGAAGTTGGAGGCTATCATTTCTGAAGACGTGCTTTGTGGAAATGGATAGACACAGACAGGTGCACCATAGAATCCAGTAGATGTATGTGGATTCGTCCACCAATTGCTCCACGTGTGGGTCAGTGAGTCTCTTACGGCCCATGTCAATAATGCCTAACTACATCAATATACAGCGGAACTCGTAGCGGCTGCCCTCAAGGTCACTTCTTGGGCGCAAGCGCTACTCCTGGAGATTAACTACACAACGGGGGCTATTTGACCAGATGCAGCCTAACACATTGACGGTTGCTTTTCCACCTCACCCCTTCGTCTTCCCCGACGCCGTTATCCCTCCCAGCCGGTCTCGTGCCCTTCCGCCATTTCAGACATTTCATAATCAAACGAAATGTAAACTATGAGGAACTCGAGGCATAACATGATCCTTTGAAATATAGGGAAAAGTACGACCCCGCGGATTGTCACGGCGCCCTTGCTCCCTCCATGTTGGATAGGAACACATACTCACTGTCGGTCGCGGCGAGTGTCGTGACTATTCTGAGGCCTCTTCTCAATTATCCCCCGCCATTCCTAGACGCGCTCTGAAGTTTCTTCCTGCGCTCCTTGGCACTGTTCTGCGGTTAATTCTTGCGTTCACTGCCGTTTCAAGCTCATCTCTATCGCACTCTACCTGAACATGCTCGTATCTTCGCTGTCGGATAGGAAATGGGCAGACTTTTGACACCAGCCCTGGTACCTTTCTATCCTGACTTCTTGCTGATGCCGCTCGCTATGTAGGGCCTCAATGCAGCAGCGGATACGACTTACGAAAGCTCAGCATCAGATAATCTCACATATCTCAAGAATTCAATATGGTGGGCAGGAATGTCGACCTGTAATGTTTTGTCTCTCTTTTTTGAACCCTCAGATGCTAATTGTAGATACAGTAATTCTTGGGGAACGTATGTACAATGCAACTGGACGGTTCTTGGCTAACCTGACTCGTTGCAGTCGCCAATTTTGCAGCATATACATTTGCGCCGCCAATACTTGTCACGCCGCTAGGTGCCTTCAGCGTACTGGTCGGGTACGTTTCATTTCCAAGTCTGAGTGTTATATTCTTACAAGTACCTTAGCGCTATAGCAGCTTCTTTCCTATTAAATGAAGAACTCGGACATCTAGGACGAGTAGGATGCGCGCTTTCGCTAATAGGATCCCTCATCATCGTCCTGCACGCGCCGGAGGACAAGGAGATCCAAACTGTGGACGAAATTCTGGAGTACGCCGTACGTCCAGGTACGTTTTCACTAGCTGGAGTCTGCATATGCTGCTCACCTTCAGCTCAGGGTTTATGATGTATGTGTTCGCCGTCGCCGTATTTTCCATTGTGATGATCTACGCTGTCGCTCCCCGTTACGGGCGCAAGAACCCCCTGGTGTACGTTTCTATCTGCTCCGTTGTCGGCTCCGTGTCTGTCATGGCCATCAAAGGGTTCGGCGTCGCGCTAAAGCTCACCTTCGAGGGCAAGAACCAGTTCCTCCGCCCGGCCACGTACGTCTTTGGGCTAGTCACTGTATTCGCCATTCTCGTGCAGATGAACTACCTCAACAAGGCGCTTGACACCTTTTCTGTCAACATGTAAGTCAGTCCTGTCTCTTCTCTATGGTTCTAGCTAACGTGTGCGCTCCTGCCCCAGCATCAACGCAATGTATTACGTCGGATTCTCGACTGCCGTCATCGTCGCTTCCCTTATCCTCTTCCAAGGCTTCAATACCACGGACGCAACGAACACCGTCTCCCTTCTAGCAGGGTTCATCGTCACCTTTCTTGGCGTATACATACTCAACCTATCCCGCACGCCCGATGCCCCCCCGCTAGAGCTAGAGAACGGACACAACGGAGGACTGATCAACAACCCCCGACTGAGCCTCCAGGGCCGGCTCTCAATTGACGGATGGCACGGGATTGCAGTGGGAAGGCCTACGCATGGGAGGACGAGCTCTATCTCCCGGGCACAGAGTAACACACTATTCCATGCATTTGAAGAGGGTGAGGCGGTGGGGTTACAGGATTTGAGGGAGGAGAGTGAATCGGATACAACGGGTGATAATGAACGGACTTATTTTACGAGAGGGGGTGGGAAGGGTCAATATCATGGTGGAAGTAGGAGTCATAGTCGGTCTCCGCCGCTTCCTTAGTCGTTGGGCCATGATGGTATTGAAAAAAAATCGCGGACGCTGTATATAGTAGCATAGTTACATTTTTCTGCTCATGCTCTATTGTGTTGCCTCGATGACCGATGAATAAATGACCAGTATTCATAGGCAACAAAAATCTGGTTTAGCCCGGGATCGAACCGGGGACCTTCTGTGAAGCACTCGCATGCTTAGTTAGTGTCACATTGTGAGACAGAAATCATAACCACTAGACCACTAAACCACAGCGGATATTACAACGCTGCAGTTGTAGAAGCACATGGTACGTTGAAAATAGCACCACTAATTTCGCCTTTACTTGCCTTGTCTTAGAATCAGGCTGCCGTCGGTTTATATAAGGCGTCTTTTTGTACCGAATCCACCACTTTATCATGTCCCTCATTCGATCCGCAGCCCTAGTGGAAGATCACCTAGGGATTTCCGAAATGTATCCCCACTCTTCTGACGATGAATCCCGAACGTGAGCATTAGCTCGTATATCCAAAGACTGACCTAATTTCGGGACCTCAGAATATTGTATTTGGAGACTCGGTCCGGCTTGAGCCTGGTCCATAGTCATGCATTTATAGGGGACGTTGAAGCTTTGCCCGACCATGTACGAAGGCCGCTTAAGTCCGCACTCCTTTGTAGGATACCTGCCTGGAAGAACCCTGCAGTACGTGCCTACATCGCGTTGTCTTCGAACTCGATAATGACTCATGATATTTTTGCAAGGGTATTTTAACTAAGCTGGAAGAGAATTTTCGCCTCGTCTTCACTTCCAAAACGTTCGACGAATGGCAGGCACTCCTTCCTCGCCACCTGTTTCAGAAAGATGATGTCCCCGACTCCCGCCTAGTCACTCATTTTTTCCGTGGCTTTGCTTTCTCTGATTACTTAGGATCCGTCCTTTCAAACGCTAACCGTTTCCTTACTCCACTGGACTACACCCCCTGTTACGACTCCTTCCTGATGTCTACGTGGCACGACGAGCTACAAGAGCGAAACATCGATATCGAGTCGGTGTTTATCTCGGCTACATACAACATTTTTTCTAACACGATACGTGTAGGTTCCGCCCACGATGGGTGGTTCGTCCTCAGAAATCTCAGGATTCCCTGACGTATGGACACGTGCCAGACGTTGTCATGTCTGCTCGCGTCTCCTCCGATTTCGAAGGCGAGCTCAAAGCATTTCACCCAGCTCACGACTGTTGTTACCTACCCCGAATCCCTCTCCTCCTAGCGGAATATGTCAAATCTTGTCCGGACTATTACCATAAGGCTGCAGATATTCACCGGACACACTTGCGAATTGGACTTGGAGCTGGTTTAGAAATTCATAGGAAATATTCCATTAGGGCCACTATGCTCGGGCTTCTATTTTGTGCATATTCCGTTGAACTTATGATTGCATATGTGGATGACAAAGACGAAGTAAGATTTTTGGAGCTTGGCGTTTTCTTGGATACTGATAACACCATATTGCTGTCTAGCTTGTTTTCAGATCATTTCGTTCCCCCCGTCACTCTTCTCATCAGTCCTATGATCTTCAGGAGACGATGCATTGTATGGCAATCCGTACGCTCATAGCACGACGGGCATGAGCTTTTTGTACACCTGAGAATCCTGTTAAATAAGGCTTACTGAGATATTTTATTTTTGTTGCTGGTGGCTCATTATGCATGTGGAAACACTTTGAATACTTTAGCTTTCGTTGGCGCTGAAGGAACACTAAAACGTGGTGGATCTTTCATAAGGATCTCAGATTGAAATTCTGTAAAATAAGGTCATAATTTATCATCATTTTGAAGAAAATCAATGAAGAATGACTAGGAATGGGTTTGTGTAAAATTTTCTCAAAATGAGGTTATAATAAGGCCATATTTAGCCATCTCTTTGTAGAAAATCTATAAGAAATGATCTGAGCTGATTTTCACTCAATTGGCAGCAAAATAATGATGAATTATGACCTTATTTTACAGAATTTCAATCTGAGATCCTTATGAAAGATCCACCACGTTTCAGCATTTCCTTCAGCACCAACAAATGATAAAATATTCAAAGTGTCTCCACGTGCATAATGAGCCACCAGCGACAAAAATAAAATATCTCAGTAAACCTTATTTTACAGGATTCTCAGGTGTACAAAAAGCTCATGCCTGTCGTGTAGCGAATCTATGGCATTTTGTACCGGAAGTTACCGCTAAATTTCAATCCATTCGTGGTAACAGCGAAGGAGGCGCAAACAGCGAAACTTGCGCGAATAACCTTCATAGCATCGATGTTGTACCTGTTGATGACGACATATGCTCGTGGGTCTTCCTTCTTCAGCACTGCAGTTATTTTACACCTCACCTCAGTATGGCCTACACACAACCGGATCTGATGCAGACGTTACTGTCTTCAAGGAAGATCAGAATTTCAAAGGTAAACGGTGACACTGTACTAGGCAAGTTCAATCGCTCCCCGGTGGAAATGAAAGTGAAGGAGATGATCGACTTGGTCACCGGTTATTCGATCCCGTCTTCTCTTTCGGTATGCTTCTTTCTTTGAGACATCGTCCTTACCTTCTTATCTGTTAATGGTGACTGACTAGGACGGCGTCCTACAATTGTGCTCTGCTTGTCTGGCTGACCCTGAAAAGTTACTTTGGGACGAGCTTGTCATGGACTACTCTTCGTTTGTGGCGCCTCGCTGCGATGATGCCACCGACATCAAGCCCTTTTCGGTTCGCATTTCCGAAGTCATAACACTCTGCGCCATTGCACGGACCTTACTTCGTCAATCTGCAC
>RZIO01000005.1:2859323-2879362 GCA_004338095.1 Gloeostereum incarnatum
GGATACGAGGATTCATCGGGCGGAGGGTACTCAGTGGTCAACCAAATGGCCCGTGGCACATGGCAGGGTCAAGAAGCGTAGTCGCGTCCAATCCCGCTTCGGAGTTTGCTACTGGCAATTACGGGAGGTTGTAAGTGGCCTAGAGCAGCCAAACTCTCCGTCTGACCGTTAATTGTGGCACTATTCGGACGTTGTTTGAATGTACACGGTGCATGGTGTTGTCGTGCTCCGGGTGTGAAGTTGACCCCACTTTTAATACGGGAAGAAGCACAATGATAGCGTAGGCGAAAGCAAGAGATGGAGGGTGAGTGGCTCGGAGACTGCTCCAGAGGCACATCTGCAGAAGCAGCACTTCTTTAACAAGACGGTATTGAACTGTAAAATCAAAAGCAACCATTTTGATTCCCGCCGCTGGTTGCTGATTGAGATCGCTTGTTAAGTACCGGTATGGGTCGTAGAAAGCTCTGAACTCACCTGTAGAAGAGCAAGCACCTTTGGAGCATAGCCAGGCGGCCAAATACAGCGCGGAATCCCTCCATTTTTGGCCTACGTACTTGTCGGGGTCCATCGTAATATCCAGTCCCACATCCCAGAAACGGTACATAGTCTCCAAATTTGGACTTTGACTGCTACGTCAAAATGCTTAAAGAACTGGGGCAGCGTCAAGGAGCGCAGGAGGAGCCTTTGGTTTGGGAATAATGGCAAGGGGGTAGACGCGATAATGGCACAGGCGGAAGCAAGAGATGGAGGGTGGGTAGATCGGCCGGAACGCTACAGGAACATCTCCAGACGGTATTTGTCAATTCAAGCGATCATTTTGATTCCCGCCGTTGACCACTTATTGAGATCGCCTGTTAAGTATAGGTATGGGTCATAGAAAGCTCTAAACTCACCTGTAGAGGCGCAGGCACCTTGGCGCAAAGCCAGGCGGCCAAGTACAGCACGGAATCCCGCCGTTTTTTGGACTACGTACCTGTCGGTATCCATAGAAATTAACACGTACCCCAACCCCAACCCCCTGTCCTCAGAGACGGTAGGCTCCAAATTTGGACTTCGACTTTTGACTAGCCCTGGGTACCTGGAAAGTACTTACTGACCTTTTTCGTAATAATCGAGCTGATTCCGATAGCCAACGAGCTAGAAAGAGCGAGCGCCAGCCCGATCCATTTGTCGTCGACCATGGGCGATGAAGAAGGAGCGTAACGTTACGCGGGGTGATGGTGGCGGAGGCGGGAGGAAAACATTCGTGGCAAAATCTCCTGATCGCCAGTCACGTGGAAAATACAACCTATGTAATGACTTTGAGGCGCGTGGCTTCCATGCACCCCACTGCGACCATCTCGAGCGAACGGGCGAACTGGAATGGCTACTATTAGATGTTCTTCAATTATTTGCAGATTGAGCTACCACGTGGAGAACAAGTAATGTCGTCAACTACCGCAAAGTGACGGTAATTATTCTGCATCTTGTCGGAAGGCGGATTGTTACGCTCTGTTGCGTTGGCCTGGTCGAGGGATTCTCTCCGGAACACATGCTGCAGATGGTGGATTTATTCCTGGCATCTTCGTCTCGCCCTCCCTACTGGGCGCTTTTAAAATGTAACTGTACCGTACGTTGGAGGTGCCTCCCAGACACGGCCATAATGTTCTTTCACGAGTAACGGACCGCTTTCTGAACGATCTATCATTTCTGGTTAACGAGAATCCATGCTGCTACCTTCCGAACGATGGAAAAAATATATCTGCTATTTATACGAACGAACCACCCACCCACCCACTTCAGTACCCAAGTCCCCAATGCTTCATCTTCCATTCTGGCCGTACTCCTACCTTGTCTGTTATTGCTCTGATCGTCACCTGTACCATACTGAAATGGTTTCATACCCGGCATGCAGGCGCGTTGACGCGCTAGATGGACTATCGACTCGGAGGGGATGTTTCCGGAGGGTACACCCTCGTATATCATCGGACGGGATACCTCTCTTTCCTCGGGGACATGCTATAGCTCATGAGTTTCCTTGTATTTGTGATGATATGAGCATCGCTGTTACTGGCCCACGGCGCTGATAATCTGTTCGCCAGGAATCGCTCGTAGCTCGGACCCTCTCGCGGCCTACGTTGAGCCGGAGCATGCGTAGTCTTGGTACGCGACGGAGAAGGAGTAGACGTATTTGCTGATTTATTTAAATAATGAGCGAACTTCGAGGAAATAGTAGATGTATAAAATTATTGACCCTCTCGTGTTCGTGTACATGTAAAAACAGCTGGCGGCATCTGTCGGCACTAGCTCAAAATTTCAATCGGAGTTTGAACGCGTCCACAACTCTCTCCGGCCCCCCATCCGATCTTCACTCCGCCGGCCCAAGTCTTCGAGAGTCGCCAACTACTGCAAGTGACCATGTCTGGCACAGGTACACGTCAAAAACGACCTCTTCCCCGGCGTTCAGGCCCTCTCACCATCAAAACCGAACCCACCACCTCCAAAATAAAACCCGAACCCGACTCCCCGCTCACCGATCTCAGTCCAGCGCAATCCCCCGCGCCCACAGGGCCTTGGGCATGGGAGAACCCAAAGGAACTAGACTACGTGTATGATTTGGAATTGGACATCATCCAATTCCTCATGGATCACTGCGCGTTCAGCATTCCGGGACACCAGTCGAATGCGACTCTCATGACCGTCCAGGACGTCCTCCTCCCCGCGCGATATCGTATCCCCCTCATGTGGCTTGCGCGCTACATGTGGCTCTCCGTCCAGCTCGTTCTCACCGCGACGGAGAGGGAGAAGGAGTGGGAGATGTTCCGTTGGAGCATCTTGCATGTCGGCAGGCTCTGTAAGACTCTCATCGACAGAGCACGGCAGGAGGTCGATCGGATGAATGTGAAATGGAGATGTGCACCGTTTGATAGGGCTATGGTCAGGTATCGTGCCCGTTGGCTCATCCAGGGTCCAGAGCATATCAAGGATTTTTGGAATATGTATGGAGAGGAGGAGTATAGGAAAGATGTTATTGGGTTTGGTCAGTGAACAGTTCTTTGCCTTCTTTTCTTCTCTAGCCTTTAGTCTTGGATGCCCAACATTGCAACCGCCACAATATTGTGGCGCAGAAGATACCGACTTCCTTAGGTCTTTGTGACTCCTCTCGCTCGCTGCGTTTTATCTTTCGGGTTGATATTTGTTCAGATATCGTAAAATCTCAGGCCCTTGGCAAGATACTGCGATGGAGACCGTGGGCCATTTATTCCAGGCGGTCCATCTTCTCAGGGCATCTGACCCTCTGGGCTGGGTTTTATAACTGCTGGTACTGCATCCCAGTCTTCTTGTTCACTGGTACACAGTTCTGGCATTGGATGTCATGTTTTTAGATGCCTGCCCTTGCCACGTCATCGCTTCAGGAGATCGGCCTCGATGCTGTTCGGCTTTCCACTGCATGGCCTGTCACTCGCCATCACTGTTTATTCATTCCTCACCAGTTTTAGGCTATCCTTCAGACAGAAGCAGTTTGACTTTTGAAACGGCATGGAGCACCTCGGTGGCTGTGATTCCAGGCCTTGGCAAATTTCATCCATCTACAATGGAATTCTGAGCCTGTAGATATTCATCAGTCTCATGCTTTCTATTGCCTCGTCTCTCTCCTCCCTCGTAATTCATAATCTGTTACTAACGGCCTCTTTTCTCTCAGAATGGAAGCGGTGGGCGATCAAAGGCCACAAAGGATTCAAGCTCACCGATGCTGAGATTAACAACGGTATCGCAGCGGAAGAGTTCACCGACGGACTACACAGAGTCGGAGAAACTTGGTACTGGGGTGTCATACCCCCATCTGGGAGCAAGGCTCCGGCTCTCTCAATAGCTGCGCCTGCACCTATCACGCCCATCTCCCCTCCTGCATCTTTACCCGCGCGTAGGCCACTTCCGAAAAAGCCCACGATGGTAAAGGTGGAGCCGAAAGTGGATTCTCCTAAGAC
Organism: Gloeostereum incarnatum; assembly: GCA_004338095.1. Taxonomy (NCBI): domain Eukaryota; kingdom Fungi; phylum Basidiomycota; class Agaricomycetes; order Agaricales; family Cyphellaceae; genus Gloeostereum; species Gloeostereum incarnatum. The sequence continues at coordinate 2,863,292 of RZIO01000005.1, forward strand.
ACTACTTCCACGGACGATTTGTCCACCGTCCCCCGTTTCGGAAGACATAACTCTCTTAGGATCCCTCCCCACGCGATACCCTCCCCATCCACATCCCCAACCCCCACCCCCGCCGCCTCCTCCTCCTCGAGACCTAATGCACGCCCTTCTAGACAGCTTCACGTCCACATGCCAATCCCTTACAGACGAGATGGCCGACCTGCGGAGGGAGGTGAGAGCTCTCCGGGAGGAAACCAGTCTCAGGAACAGACAGAGGTTCACCTCGGACGACGACGTGACGTTGGTGTATCCGACATCAACGACATTTTCTGCAGCTCAATTCCCCATAACCCCTCCCACGACGGCGGCAAAGGTGGAAGAGCAGCCGTGTAGCTTGCCGCGGAAGTTTGTCAAGTATGGCGGGTCTTTGTGATGTGTATCTGTTCTCTCTTTCGTTTCAGTATAATGCGCTACCTACCTACCGTCTATGTTTTCTTGTTGCGTCACCTGTCACCTGCGAACCCTGTTGTCTTATTTTTCCTCTGCATACGTCCTGCGCGCGCTGCATGCATACATAGATACATTATATACATTCCTGCCGCCCATGCTTGTTGTCGTTGTTTTCCTATGTCTGTCTATGTACGTACTCTTTCTCCCTGTAGTAGTACAGATATTGAAGAGTAAGATCAGAACTGGAGGCGCCTAAGAACCGCCGCGGCCATACCAACAATGTACCTGGACGTCTCCGTATAAACTGAACAACCTCTAGATCTAGAGCGCAAAAAGCAGGTTCTGTGCCATGTGTGGCGCAGACAATCGAACCAGTATTGACGAATGACAGCAAGATTATATTACACAGCAATTGAAGTACAGAAAGAATTCCTTATTCATCACTAACATAGGGTTGTGTTCTACATGAGTCGGAGTCGGGCCTACAGATACTCACTCTGGCACAAAACTCTGGTGCAGACTTGAAGTCTTCGATTTCTTCGGGAGAGACGGAGCCATCTCAGAGTCGGCATCCTCGTCGTCTTCAGCGTCAGCTTTCCGCTTACTTCCCCGCCTTTTAGCTTGAGGGATCCTATCTTTTGGCCCGACGGAAGACCAGTCTTGGTCGGGTCTAGCGAGCACGGACGCCCAGAGATCGGACAGGCCTCTGTAGTCATACAACTTCAGCTTCTTCATCGTCTCCGAAGAGCCGTTGACTTCAGCGTTCTCATGCACTTTGGAACCCTCGGAACAAAACAATCTCTGCTTCAGATAACCTAGAGCGTCAAAACACCATTGGAGAAGAGCTCGATTGTCCAAGAAGGAGAACTCGTCGCGAAGGAAGTGGCGTGGATTTATAAACAGGGACTGTTTCTCCGTCCCTCCTATCGGACACCCCAGCTCGTCGCGGTTGATTTCGTCGAATACCCTGGTCATTCTGTTGGATAGTGCGGAGTCATTAAGAGTGCTGGGAAGATATCGGAGACTGAGATACAGGACAACCCAAATGAAAGATTCGAGGTCGTCCTGTAGGACGTGAAGCTTGGTGGGGAACATGAGCAGGGGGGTAGAGATGAATTGCCAAGTGCCCTTTACATCAATGAGACACACTTAGAATGGAAATAAAATTCGTGAGACATACCGTGCGGACGCGTTGACGGGGGCCACTGGCCATATCCTTTACCTTTCGAGCCAAGTCCCAATCGTTCAACATTCCTTGCAAAACCCCGTTCTTGTTCACAATCATAATGTTACCAGCGCTGACATCACGATGAAGATAATTACACTTCAGATATGCATCCTCATGGCCTAAATAAAGCGTCCGGTCGTTCAGAACGTAACTCGTGATGAACGGAAGAGGATTCTTACCAATAAACGCATGAAGGGTTTTCTCCAAGAGATCTTTAGCGTTTTCGAAGCAGCGCAAAGGTCGACCGACTTCCTTAGTGAGAAATCTTTGATGCTGGCGAACGCAGATGTCGGCGACGAAGCCTCTACCACGGCAACGCCATGGAGCGTTGGCGTACTCGTGATGGGTAGTTATCTGGCCGTCGATCGGACCCCCACAGACAAGAGTGGGAACGTACCGAACGTCCGCGTCGTTGAGCTCCTTGATAATGTCGTACTCGGGGTCGAGTCTAACATCCCGCCATGTGTCTTTTAGAAACATAACCGTTTTCGTGTCCTTGTCAAGGACCGGCCATCCCTTCGTCGCACGCCCATGAATGTCAGATGCCTCTGCGTAAGGCTTCCAAGCAAAAACCTCTCGAATACCACCAGCCCCGTCGGGGACATTAATCTTAATAACCGGGCGCTCGAGAGGAATATCTGCAACGTAAGGCTCGAGAGCGGTTTTCGCCTCTTCAGCTTCCTTGGCTGTGACGGAGGAGACAGTAGGATCAAGCCCTTGCTGAACATCAGTCATGCGCGCAAAGTTATACAAGAATCGAACGAGATGTCTCGATTCCTCTTCGTATGTGAACGAGCGCGAGACGATGGTGGCCGATCTTTCAAAGCGAAGCAACCGCGCGGACTCTTTGCCGAGGAACAGGAGAAATACATGGGTACGCTGCTGGCGCGCCATTACTTCAGTGGCGTAGGTACAGAGTTGTCCTCGTGTCAAGGCTCGACCAGATGCTTCCGGTAGGAAGTCCGTGAACTCTTTCCCCTCCTTGGGATCGTTGAACGGTTCCCATTTCTTGGCATGTTTGATCTCTAGAATCTTCTTCGTCTTATCCAATTGAACCTTATGTTGCGTGAGATCGACAAAAAGTTCGTAAACGCCACAGTCAGGCGTGAGATTGGTTATAGAGTTGGGATCTTTGTGCTCCTTTCCTCGAACGATTTGGAGATGTGGCATCAGCGGTTGGGCGAGAGGAATCTGCAACGGTCAATTTAGCACAATGCACAGGTAGGGACCAAAGTATTGCTCACGAAAGAGTTTGCAATTTCTTTCTCGTTTTTCTCGTTTTTGCCAAGAGTCTTGAAGATATCAGTTGGGCCAGTGTAGGGAACACTTGGCTCCGGGCAGTACTTGGAGAGGAAGTCTTCGACAGGCATAGGTCCTATCCATTCGCCCCCGCGTACCATTTCCTGGTCAAATGCTTTGCGTTTAAATTCGAAACCTTGATTTTTTGTGTCGTAGCGCGCGCCCGCGATGCTTTTCTTTGGAGGAGAGGAATGCATGGCAGAGGTTAGAGATGGCATATTGGAACGAGATTAGTGGCATACCAGAGAGATATAGTATCTTATATAGGCGCGATTGAGAACAATGGGTGATTTGAATTTGTGGTCGTTAACCGATTTGGCAAGTTGTGGTTGACCGTTGTGCCAAAGTTGTGGTCAAGTCTTAGTTCAGTGTCACGACGTGACGAAATCCTCGTGATCGCGTTCGATTCGGCCGTTGCCGCCTCCGGCTGACATAGGAAATCGTGGCGCCCCCAGCTTGAGATTTCCCGTCACCTTTTACCGGCTTTGATCAGAGCGCTGGATCTCATAGGGTCAGTTGAAGCAGGTAATAGACATCTACTGGGGTGTATAAAAAATCTAATTCATGTCTTTATTTTAAGTGGACGTCAATCGTCTCAGCAATGCCAACCCAACCGGAGAAATACCAAGACGGACGGGCGCTTGCCTATGCCGAAGCTAGCGACACTTCTATCTCGCGGATAGTCCTTTTCTTCCATGGCGTATTCGGGATAAGAAGCATCGCTCGGCCGCCTCCAATTTTGCATTAAAGGAACATCCACTATGTGACCCCTTTGAACGCCGTTTCCAGGATGGGGGAGCTCCTCTCCGCACCCCCCGTCCATGCCATTCGTTACGAGTATCATCACTTCGACAACGGAGCTCATACACCATCTCCATCCCACCAGCATCGCCGAGTTGGAGATCTATATCGCAGGCGCATCTTACGGGAGCGTAGCCGCTCAGATTCTGTACGGTGCCTCATTTGACACGTTCCCCTTGGGGAGAAACGTCGTAGGATGTCTCCTCCTCATCCCGCTCTCCCTTTTTCGATGGCACAAAGGATACTCCAAAGCGCTCTCATGGTCCAACTACTTCTTCATCGGTCCTCCCCTCATCCCCCGCCTCGTCTCATCCGTCGTAGGTATGAAGATGAGCTCCGTCGAGAGCGCTGAGGTGTTTGTGTGCAAAGCCGTGTTCGATAACACCTCTCGGCGGGAGCGGGAAGCATTCGCTAAATGGCGAGAGGCGAACGGGATCCCTGAAGGTGAATTCGAGAGGCAGAAGGCAGAAGAGGCTGTTAAAAGCGTTTCGAAAACGAAAGCGGGCTGCCTTGAGGTTTCGGAAGTTCTGCATTCGGATTGGGGCTTCCGGCCTGAGGAGCTCAGCGATGACAAGCCGCCTGTTCTCATTGTCCTTTCTACGGAGGATGACTTGGCTTCCCCGGATTTGGCAAGACGGTTGGCGGGTAGGTATCGGAACTCGCGGCTGAGGGAGATTAGAGGTGGACATATTGCGGTGGTATACGAGTTAGATGGTGTTTGGAAGGAGTTCATTGAACTGGTTGATACCTGCCGGTAGATATCCGTGCTTTTCCTGCGTTGGTAGTGTAGGTGTACTTGTGATTCTAGGCCTCATCGAGGGTTGCTTGCAACGTACCTTCTTTTCTCCGCGACCCGTTGATGGTATTCAGGGATGAGAACCATGACATCAAGAGACAGCGATCGCCACGATCTGTTTACAGGAGGTATACAACTATACTCCACATGAATCCAACAAGTTTCGATCGGAGATGGAGCAGAGCAGAACATATTTGATTGAACTATGGTAGCTGCGCCTCTACCGTTCTCCGTCGTCATCCCCTCAGTCACCCGGACGTGTCACGATCAACACGTTTAAGACGGCGCATCCGTGCACGGTTCATCGGCGGAGGCTTATCCCGTCAGCGCATCCTATGAGGGGGCGGACGAGGTCAGGCGTCCAACGGGCCTACAAAACCATCTCTAGAGGGGAGTCACATCATCATCGGTGGAGTCGTGTCCAGACACCGCTTACAAGATGCGCTCCGTCAGGCAACGCAGGCCTGCAAGGTACTGTACACTCCGGAGGTACTCTGGGCAACGTTGCTCGACGTGAATTTCATGGCGCTGTCAAGCTTTATATACGTCCATCTTGATGACGAATTTTTCCAATGTCACCGCACACTCCTCTAACGGCTTAGGCAATAACAAGCTGCGCTGTCCATATGGGTTCTTGACTTTTGGAGGAAGTCATGGGTGGCTGCGTAGACAATACACCAGCTTTCGCGTTGAACCCCTTCAAGTACTCCCATAATCCTTCCTTCGACATCCGCGACCATCATCAGCCCCACGGTCGTCGCCAATGATTCACGACGATGTCTTCGGTAGCTTCACTTGGAATGTGCCTTTGTAAGATACGTAATATAACATCAGAATTACAGGATCAGATACGAGCAGAAGAGACGCACATTGAGGCAAAGATGTTATCTCTGGGACAACGGATCCGTTCAGGCCGAGTCGTGAAAGAGACCCCTTGATGAACGGCCGAGGTTGCAACGTACTACAGACGTACAAGGTAGGTAAAGAGCAACCCACGGGATAAAACAAACATACCAATTTGGCACGTTTGGTGGCTTCTGGTTTGCCTTGCCATGAAGACAGACGTGTGATGGGTTTGAACGCGTTGTCTTGGAGAACGTACACACCCTAAGGGGCCCGTGTCAGCAGGAAGAAGCTCGGGTAGTCAGAGACGGGGCTTACCCGGTGGTTCGTCCGCAAATTGTCGACCTGCTTATCCCAGCAGGCCGTCCAGACGTCTTTGCAGATGAATTTGACAACGTCCAAGGTTTCCCCGAACATAGGGCGATCCATGCATAGTCTACAGATGCCATTTAATGTGTTGTACAGTCTGAGATACAATCTATTCTACATACCTCTCTGTGAAGTTTGCTCCGACGTGTATGCCAATAGCATCGAGACGCGTCCGGATAGCTTCCTCGTCCTCGTCGACCAAGACAGACCCATCTTTCAGACTAGCAGCAGAATCTCGAGCAGACAGTTTTCCAGTTGGCGGCGGAGGCGGGGGTGGGACAAGACCAGCCTCTACCATTTCTTGTTGGACCTTTTTGACGCGAGATGTAGCAAAAACTGATGATTCTCGGAGGGTATTGACCATCTCTATCATAAAATAGTACATCGCTGCTCCATCTACATATCTCGCTGAAGGATCCGCGAGGAGAGCGAGACTGGGAGGAACTATGGTACTTGCGGAGGAAGACTCGCGATTGGACATAGCAGAACGAGGGATCCGGAGACGTATCGTGATTGACGTTAAACACTTGTGTACTTTGAGACTCCGATGCCGCATTCGAAATCTAGTGCTTGTGCAGCTTTTGCGCTTCTGGCTCTTTGTGCGGCTATGTTGGAGTACAAAACAGATTGTATTGAAGATGTAGAACTGCCGAACTGCATTTTTCCTGTGCAGAAATGATGACTTGCTTCGGGGTTCATCTCAGCATCTCAGGGTGTCGTTTGCCGTCGGCCGATCACTGGCCACGTTCTTCTCTTTGGCCAACGTCGACTGAGGGTCAATGAGGGTCGTAAGTTCTCATTTTAAAGCTCCTAACATTGCCATGTCTAACTCATTAGTATTCTGGTGTGTTTCTGTCCATATCCTATGACCTGCTATTGTGTTGACCCTCGACAGTTCAGTTTTTCCCCAATCAAACCAATTGTCTTAGAATCGTCAAACGATGCTAACAGCCCCACAACGTTTGAACTTGCTTAGGGTTTCGGAGGAAAGATTTTGATTCATGAACCGCTCCAAGTTAGCATCCTCGGAAACCCTATTGCTTCGTTCTAAAACGGCTCGATCCAATCAACAGACGCTCCAATGATCATGATCAGATGACGGAAATGAACACCCACAATGGTCGCACGTCGTATAGTACTCTGTGTTCTCTTCTACTATCATGATGAACTTGCCGTCCTCTTTAGGAAGAGCCAAAGGCCCTGCTAGCTCTCCATCATTAACATGATGGCTCCTTCTCCCAAGCTAAGCGCTCGTTCTCTGGTTCTTAAAGCGGACTATTTGGTTAGATGAGCTTTCCACTCCACTTTTTTGACTAACAGCCATGTCTTCCTCTGCTATTCTCTACCCTGATACTCCGATGGCGTTCTTGCCAAAGGAACTCGCCAATCAGGTCCAATTGTCTGCCTATATCCTTATTGGTAGTTTCGGTGTATGTCTAACATTAACCACACTCGCCCAACCGGTTTTCACTCTGGCCGTATTCTAGGCCCTTATCTGGGATCTTGTGGGCAATCTATCCGGAGACTATTCATTTCTCTATAAGCATAAGTTCGGTATCCCGACCTTTGTTTACTTTCTTTCAAGGTATGAGAATGATATTTCTTCGGAGTGTTTGTGTTAGAATTGTGTTCTGTTACGCTAGGATCAGCACGTTGGGTTACATCCTCAGTTCCATCATTTTCGAGAGTAAGGGTGAAGTTATATCTGCAACGACGTCTGTTACTGACTTGCTTTCCGTCGTGGTAGCCGCACCCATCGGAAATTGCTCTCGGAATGCAAAATGGATTTCTGTGTTTTTCCCTATTGCATTCTCTTCCACCTCCGCGCTCTTCTTTTTGTGCATCCGTGCAGGTAATATCTCGCGTTTCCGACATCGTTTTTTCTGACTCTAACGTAGTATTTAACCAAAATCCATACACCATCGCCTTTTTCTTTGCATTGTGGCTCTCGGTTTTGGGTACCAGCTCGACCATCCCTTCCGCTGTGAACGGTGGTCCCATCGGCACAACATCTTATTGCATCATTGTCAGTCTCTCCTCGTATGTCAAGTTGGCAGCCATTACACCACTTGTTCACGATACCTGCGTCTTTGTGGCGATATCCTGGAGGCTGTTACTCAACTCCCATATCAACTACCGTGAGAAAAATGTTGTATTCATCTTAAAGGACTTTATATCTGGGCGTCATCTACCTGCCTTCTCTCGGGCTCTCCTACAAGACGGGCAGGTGTATTATGTGTATGTCATTTTATCTATGCGGTGCTCGCTAGACTGATGACAATTTAGGGTCACTATTGGTATCAACATCGTGGCAGTGGCTATGGTCTACTTGGGAGGCTCCATACCTGCAACTTATCGGACAATGATGGTAAGGATCTGCAGCCTCGTTTGTTTCAAAAAAAATAGCTAAGCGGTTAACAGACTGTCCCTAGTATAATGATTGTACGCCGCTTTTCCCTAAGACCTGTTAGCGTGACTTACATAGCAAACACCAGACTAATTCAATGGCGTGCAAAGTCTTCCGTAGGGCCAAAAGAGGGGTAATCCTCGAGTCCTCCATATCGACTACTGCTTTAAAATCTGCTGCCGCAAGCTCAATCCCTCTTGTTGAAATTCCCCGCCGATGCGCCGGCGCTCAGCCGTACAACGAGCACAGTCCTATCGTATTCAAGGATGCCAATGAGAACCGTAGTGATCCACTAGAAGTTCGTTTCCCCCAAGCGCGATGTTGAAATCGGAGGCGATTAGAGTTACCATTTGGTTACCATGTAAACATTATCAATCGAAATTTGATCTCAATTTATTCGTTTTCCAAGGTCATGAAGGATAGCTCAGGTAATCGAAACCGCTCCCCGTTCGTCTTCCTCTCAAGAGATATCCCAGCCGATATTCGAAGAAGCAGAAACGGTGCTTCGAGTTCATAGAATAGGGGTACTGAAGCATCAACGAATGTTTGAGTTGATAGCAGGGTTCCCTCGCATCTACCCTGTCTGTCATTGGGGCAATTCGGTGGGTTTCAATGCAACTGAAGGACAGTCATAAATATCATCGATGTAAGACGGCGATATATCAGGGAGACGACTGAAGGATCAACAAAAAACCGTGTTATGTCTTCAGGTTGGCATGTTGTACTTGGTCGCACTAGAAGTCGGGCTTTCGAGTGTTTCCCTGTCGGTCCTAGTCTCACCGTTCACGGAAGGAGAACGCCAAGAGAACATGATGTCCTGATCTTCGCGCGCAGTGCTAGCATTGGCCATCTATGTAAGTGATATCCATGCTTCTTGATTACAGCGGATTGCATAACGTTAATTCAGGTTGGCTTGTTCAATTTGGGCGGAGTAAAGGGAGTGATGCAATAGCGCCACAACCATAGATGCCGAACGGCGATGGGAGAAAGTAGACACTGGAGCGAACAGATACGTTTTTCGAGGTCTGCCGAATGAGCACCCACAGTTCGACCGGCCTATTCCGCTGCAATAGGAGGCAGATCAAAGTTCGGTTCACCGTAAGTTAGTTAATTCACCGAAAGACCCCAGACACCGGGTCTGAGGATACACTTACGACAGCACCAGCACAGCCCCATCCAACGATGACCACCTTCAAGTTTGGTCTTTCGGAACTTGTTTTTCTTGTCTCTGTGATAGGAGGATGTATCATCTATAATGCTAGTCGGAATAAACGAAAATATCCTCCTGGGCCGAAGGGGTTGCCCATCATTGGGAACGCATTTCAGGTTCCCCAGACTCGCAGCTGGCTCAAGTTCTCGGAGTGGTCGAAACTTTATGGTACAGAAAGAGGGCAGCAGTCCGTCTCTTCGAAATCTGATAGAAATTTCAGGAAATCTCCTCTTTCTCAACGTACTTGGACAGCCCATTGTCGTGATTAATTCGGCGGAGATCGCGAAAGAGCTTTTGGATCAGAGGTCGTCCATTTACTCGAACAGACCTCACTTGGTAAGCTCTGCCCTAGTAGTATGTCTAATCCAGTGTGCCCATCCTTTGGCAGATCATGGCAGGTGATCTGTAAGTTTTGTACTTCTGTCCTATGAAGATGGTTCAAGGATCGCTCTCCAGTGCGGGGTATGACCAAAGTTTCCCTCTGATGCAATACGGTTCCGAGTGGCGGGAGCAGCGGAAACTCATTGCTAAGGACTTCAGCCCCTCTTCGGTGCCTCAGTACTATGATCTCCAGGAAACTGAGGCTCGGAAGTTGATTTTAAACGTCATAGAAGACACGGAGTCTCTCGAAACACAAGTTAAGATGTAAGTGCAACAATTCTAACAGAATGACCGCTCATAGTTGACTATTTCCAGGCGCATCTGCACGATCATTGTTCGTGTAACCTACGGATATTACTTGAAGTCGCAAGATGACCCTTTCCTTACGACACCCCTTATTACGATGGCCAATTTTGCCAGCGCCGCTACCCCAGGAGCTTGGCTGGTCGACTTCATACCCGCCCGTGAGGGACATGATCGCTTTCGAGGCCCATCTGCTTACATTTTCTACAGTACGGTATCTACCATTGTGGGCTCCTGGCGCAGGCTTCCTTCGCCTTGCAAAAAAGTGGCGACGACTGGTGTGGAACGTGTCATGGGAACCATATCTGTGGTCCAAAAACAATCTTGTAAGCATAGTGGCCGAATTCGACCGAGCTTTTCAAAAAATTGAACGTATCTCGCAAGGACTCGGGGAAAACACTTCTTCCAAATCTATGCGCTAACGTCCTTTCCGCTGCTAATGGGAATTTGTTGCCCGTGGAAGAAAATCGTTTGGTATTTTCGACGTCCGCTGTTCTCGGGGGAGGAATGGATACAGTTTGTACCTTGCTTCGACGTCTCATGGACGACACTTATTGACAGCATAGAATATTTCGACTATCTTGTCGTTTTTCCTCCTAATGGTCCTCCACCCTTCAATCCAAGAGAGAGCTCATCACGAAATCGACAAAGTCATAGGTAAGGATCGGCTTCCAACATTATACGACAAGCCGTCGTTGCCGTTCGTGCGGAGTATCATGACAGAGGTCTTTAGACACTCCCCTCCGACTCCGTTAGGTATGCAGGGTATTTCCTTCTTGTCCATTTTCTGACAATGTCGTGACGAAGGTCTCCCGCACGCCCTGGCATCCGATGACGTTTACAAAAATATGCATCTTCCAAAAGGTTCTCTGGTAGTGGCAAACGTGTGGTAAGCCTGCCTTTCAATAATACTTCTTATATTTCAACGTCCATTATCTAGGAATATGTTCCACGATCCTGATATTTACCTGAACCCCGGAGACTTCAATCCGGACAGATATAATGGATCCGACGAAGAAATGGAGAAGGTCATTGATCTGATCTTTGGCTTCGGTCGTCGAGCATGCCCAGGCACATACTTTGCTCAAGGGACTATATTTGCTATCATTGTCACTGCTCTTGCGACTTGCGACATCTTACCCGCTCTAGACCACGATGGCAAACCAATAATTCCAGAGATCAAGTATACCGATACGTCCATTTTGTACGTCTCGTCCGCACCTGTGCTCTCTTGAGTCTGTTGGAGAATTTACTTATGTGTCTTTTGCCCAGATTTCCAGCAAGATATCCTTGTCGCGTCGTGCCCAGATCTGACGCTTCGCTTGACCTTTTGAAACAATCTGCTTCGCTCTGAATGGAATGATACATGTCTTCTTGGGAACAAGTCAGGAGCCTCAATGCGACCGAGGAGCGTTCGATGGACAGTCTCTATTACCTTGTTGCACTCGTTCTCAGTTGTCCTACTATTGCGAATATAAAGTGTTTCTGATAGGGTACTAGGTGAGGTGAAAGTTGACTGTAAATAATGTGTGGACTTTGGTGTCCCTTCTCCGATGGCTATTGGACGACCTTCTGCCACGTCAATGTCGCTTTAAGACGGCGGAAGTTTCTGTCACACAAACCCTTGACTGATCTAGCACGAGCATATTTTCGTACCGAAATATGCGTCGGGGAAGCAATGGCTGGCTGATGACGGCAAGGCAGACATCCCCACTCTGCCAAGGTTTGAGCTGTTTCCTGCACCCAGGGTACGGCGGATGCGCGAGGGAGAGGGTCAACGGAGCGAGCGTATCGATCTGAGCACCAGTCCTTTACACGTTCAAGTAATGACCTACACCGTTTCCGGTCCCATAGTGGAAGTCTATGCCGCTGTGCGAAGCAGCCGAAAGCGGTCACTTACTTAGTCCCGTCATGACACCAGGCGCTCCTCGCCAGTGCATCATAAGCTGGAGTAGATAGCTCGACCCTGCGATACGTGAGGGGAGCAATATCCAGTCTTCCCATTAAGAAGCATCTATGGTGACAGAGTACGATACTTCGGAGCACCTTCCATACGTGCTTCTCAGTCTCTGACAGTGTACCATGGTGCTGTCCGATAGAAAATGGTTAGTAGGTGGGTAGGCTGGACAACCCTCCACTCACTCATGCCCTCTATCCTCGCCGCCTCTGTAGCGTCGTCGCTACGTCCAAGATCTGCGTGCGTTGGCCGGGTTGGAGGCTCACTTATCTCTGTCCATGCCACGTCGCCAGTCGCGTATGTATGTAGTTCTGGCCCCTCCGAGCGACAAGCCGTTGAGCTGCCGACCGCACGGATGGACGAGCATAGTTTGGGGTATGGGTCCGGCCACTCCGGTGCGTCGTACTCCGAACGCCAATGCTCGGCCAGCGGGTTGTTTAGCCATGAGAGCTACCTGACGCCTTGAGTGTCGTCGTCCAGGTCGTGACACCTTCTTGAATCTCTCCACTGAACTTGCAGGTATTGCTGGGGGATTGTTGATAATGAATCCGCCTTACAGTATGTCGCCGGACTCCTCGAAATGCTTGAAAACCCTAGCCTCGCGGTCCATCCAGGGTTTCTGACTGCTATCAAAGGAAGCCATTAGCCGCTGCGTGGGCTGTCCGATACTACATCTGCGTTAATGCTGATTGCCTCCCACACCTTCGGTGTCCGTGACAGGCGTTAAGCCCACCATCATCATGAGGACACCTCATGGTCTCACGACGATATCTTTGGTAGCTTCACTTGGAATGTGCCTTTGTAAGATACGTAATATAATATCAGAATGACAGGATGAGATACAAGCGGAAGAGACGCACATTGAGGCAAAGATGTTATCTCTGGGACAACGGATCCGTTCAGGCCGAGTCGTGAAAGAGACCCCTTGATGAAGCCGGCCGAGGTTGCAACGTACTACAGACGTACAAGGTAGGTAAAGAGCAACCCATGGGATAAAACAAACATACCAGTTTGGCACGTTTGGTGGCTTCTGTTTTGCCTTGCCATGAAGACAGGCGCGTAATGGGTTTGAACGCGTTGTCTTGGAGAACGTACACACCCTAAGGGGCCCGTGTCAGCAGGAAGAAGCTCGGTAGTCAGAGACGGGGCTTACCCGGTGGTTCGTCCGCAAATTGTCGACTTGCTTGTCCCAGCAGGCCGTCCAGACATCTTTGCAGATGAATTTCACAACGTCCAAGGTTTCCCCGAGCATAGGACGATCCCTACACAATCTGCGGAAGTCACTTAATGTGTTGTACAGTCCGAGATACAATCTATTCTACATACCTCTCTGTGAAGTTTGCTCCAACGTGCATGCCAATAGCATCGAGACGCGTCCGGATAGCTTCCTCGTCGTCGTCGACCGAGACAGATCGATCGTTCAGACTAGCAGCAGAATCTCGAGCAGACAGTTTTCCAGTCGGCGGCGGAGGCGGGGGTGGGACAAGACCAGCCTCTACCATTTCTTGTTGGACCTTTTTGGCGCGAGACGTAGCAAAGACTGATGATTCTCGGAGGGTATTGACCATTTCCATCATAAAGTAGTCCATCGCTGCTCCATCTACATATCTCGCTGAAGGATCCGCAAGGAAAGCGAGACTGGGCGAGACTAGGGCACCTGAAGACGTGAAATCACGGTTGGACATGTCGAACGTGTTGGTGGAGAGGCAGGAAAGATTCGCGCCCCGTGATTGCTGTTCCCATCGCCGAAGCACCTTTTAAAACTCCGAAATTTAGAATCCGACGGCACAGACGAGCCTAACCCAAACGATCGCCACCGCCTCAACACAACGCTGGAGTTTTAAATCCTGGAAAGGCTCCGTTGAGTTTCTGATGGAGAAGATTCGCGTTGATGAAAAGAGCAGGCCAGCTATGACTGTTAGATAGTTTTGGGTAATATTTCAGGACAGTCAGGGTGTCACCGTTGAAGACGTTGCCAGCCCTGAGCTCGGGAGTTCTCGAGGAAAATCGCCAATTGGTGTGCTTGCGAGTGCAAGGTTTTAGTCTGCCTAGAGGAGACCTCGGCGGCGTCCTCCCGTGGGAATCGGGGAATCTGCCTAAGGTAATATTTTTCCTGAGAACCACATTTGACACACCCGCTTCTAAACTAGTTATACGACGCAAGTGAGTAATCGTTATAACCCTTCGCTTCCTCCTCCTCTGTTCCACCATGCCATACAATTTCTGCATATCAAGCTGACCGTCCAAAGCCTTGTTATGCTGCACGCATTTGGCCAGGTCGGATGGATGATCCACAGCATTCCAAAGGATACCGCGTCGGCTTTCCCTTCAGAGATGACCTTGGACGCCTCCTCAGGCGTGAAGCCGGCGTTGGCGAAGAAACGAGTTGGAGCGGTGATCAGGGGAGAATAAGTGGCGACAATATCATGGTTTGTTCCACGGTTCTCTGGGTCGAAATAAGGAAGATATCTGGCCAACTCGATGAAAACAACTCTGAACTTGACAGTCTCCTTAATGAGGTAAGAGGTCTCGACGGTTTCTTCGAGGGGCATTCTGCCTTGCATGATGAGTCGATTGGCAAAGGGTGGATGTTCCACGAAGACCTACCCCATATCATTGTAACCTCCGGCTGGGCTGAGCTTAATCGCAACGCGATCGGCACCCCAGATCTCTGCGGCGGCTTTGATAGCCTCTAATGGGAATCTTGTACGATTCTCGATGCTACCGCCCCACTTATCTTTGCGCAGGTTGGATGTCGAGTCGATGAACTGGTTAATAACATAGCCATTTGCTCCATGGGCTGCGATCAAGTCAGCGAGAGCTTTTTCATTAAATGTTAAAAGTTCATACCCTCTACACCGTCAAAACCAGCGTCCTTGGCATTGATTGCGCCCTGCGAAGAGTGGAATGAGCGTGGAAGGATCCGGAACTTCAGTTGGCTAAAGGGCCCAGAATGTAAGTGAGATGTAATTAGGTAGATAGGTTCGAGATATCATACAGTAACGTATCCAGGCTCGCCAGGGAGCTGTTGGAATTTCCCTCCCGCTGCCGCAACAGCGGAAGGCCCCCAAACAGGCGTTCCGGCCTCTTTGTGGGCGGGCATTTCAGGATGAGAGACGCGTCCGCCTAGAGTTTAGTGAAGAAGACGTCCCACGACGCGACAAAGAATAAGAACTGCGTACTGTGCCACAACTGCGCGAATATCACGCCGCCCTCGGCATGAACAGCTGCTCGGCATTCCAGATACCGGGAGCATTGGGCCATTCAGTTCTACATGGTCGTTGGTGTCAGTTGGCTGAAAGCCAGGAGGAGTATACATGTGGCGTACCCTTGCTGGGAAACGAGGATTGCTGCCGTGATGATCAATCCACATCTTCCCGCGGCGCGTTGCCTGTAATGCTCAACGTTGATACTGTTAGGCACGTTCTTGGGTACAGAACTACTGCGGTGAGGGCGGCCATCCCGATCCGGTTCTTCAGTGTAATCGGGCCAACCTGGAGAGGCTCGAAAAGGGATTGGGTAGTACTAGTAGACATTCGATTGTATGAGAAGAGTTGAGGACCTCGTCCTTGGCTTGCCATGTTCTTTATCACCATCTTCATGCTCGTTTCATCCATAGTTGTGTTTGCATTTGTCTGCCTCATCCGTTGGTGAGCGACCACACCCGCTCCTTAAAGTGTTGTCGCTAGAGTGCAGAGTTGGACCATCCTCAGAAACATTCCCGTTAGAACCGAAGACGACGACATTCCGGAAACATTACAGGGCACATATTTCAAAGCAACATTTGAACGTCAAAAAGTTTACTGCGCAGAAGCGATCACATTGGCAGCCTGGAAAAAGATACCAGTTAACATCCAATGACATCTATCACAAAATCGAACACGACAAACTTTCTCAGCCATAGCATAAATGGTCGCCATCGGATGCGCGGAGGTCTGCATAGGGAGGATCAATGCATCGATCTGGTTGTTGCGTGAACAAAAGGTTGTGAATATCATGAAGGAACGAGCGCTCACCACATGGACATTAGCCGTCCCCACGACGGGCA
>RZIO01000005.1:2933464-2944625 GCA_004338095.1 Gloeostereum incarnatum
CTAGAACAATATTGAGACAGGCATTATCTGCCTGGGTAATGTCCTGTGAACCCTGTTGTCTTATTTTTCCTCTTCATATGTCCTGCATATACTGCATATATACATAGATACATTATATACATTCCTGCTGCCCATGCTTGTTGTCATTGTTTTCCTATGTCTGTCTATGTACATACTCTTTCTCCCTGTAGTAGTACAGATATTGAAGAGTAAGATCAGAACTGGAAGTGCCTAAGAACCGCCGTGGCCATACCAACAATGTACCTGGACATCTCTGTATAAAATGAACAACCTCTAGATCTAGAGTGCAAAAAGCAGGTCCTATGTCATGTGTGGCACAGACAATCGAACCAGTATTGATGAATGACAGCAAGATCATATTACACAGAAAAATTGCAAGTACAGAAAGAATTCCTTATTTATCACTAACATAGGGTAGTGTTCTACATGAATCGGAGTCGGGCCTACAGATACTCACTCTGGCACAAAACTCTGGTGCAGACTTGAAGTCTTCGATTTCTTCGGGAGAGACGGAGCCATCTCAGAGTCGGCATCCTCGTCGTCTTCAGGGTCAGCTTTCCGCTTACTTCCCCGCCTTTTAGCCTGAGGGATCCTATCTTTTGGCCCGATGGAAGACCAGTCTTGGTCAGGTCTAGCAAGCACGGATGCCCAGAGATCGGACAGGCCTCTGTAGTCATACAACTTCAGCTTCTCCATCGTCTCCGAAGACCCGTTGACTTCAGCGTTCTCATGCACTTTGAAACCCTCGGAATAAAACAATCTCTGCTTCAGATAATCTAGAGCGTCAAAACACCACTGGAGAAGAGCTCGATTGTCCAAGAAGGAGAACTCGTCGCAAAGGAGGTGGCGTGGATTTATAAACAGGGACTGTTTCGCCATCCCTCCTGTCGGGCATCCCAGCCGGTTGCGATTGATTTCGTCGAATACCGTGGTCATTATGTTGGATAGTGCGGAGTCATCAAGAGTGCTGGGAAGATATCGGAGACTGAGATACAGGACAACCCAAATGAAAGATTCGAGGTCGTCCTGTAGGACGTGAAGCTTGGTGGGGAACATGAGCAGGGGGGTAGAGATGAATTGCCAAGTGCCCTTTACATCAATGAGACACACTTAGAATGGAAATAAAATTCGTGAGACATACCGTGCGGACGCGTTGACGGGGGCCACTGGCCATATCCTTTACCTTTCGAGCCAAGTCCCAATCGTTCAACATTCCTTGCAAAACCCCGTTCTTGTTCACAATCATAATGTTACCAGCGCTGACATCACGATGAAGATAATTACACTTCAGATATGCATCCTCATGGCCTAAATAAAGCGTCCGGTCGTTCAGAACGTAACTCGTGATGAACGGAAGAGGATTCTTACCAATAAACGCATGAAGGGTTTTCTCCAAGAGATCTTTAGCGTTTTCGAAGCAGCGCAAAGGTCGACCGACTTCCTTAGTGAGAAATCTTTGATGCTGGCGAACGCAGATGTCGGCGACGAAGCCTCTACCACGGCAACGCCATGGAGCGTTGGCGTACTCGTGATGGGTAGTTATCTGGCCGTCGATCGGACCCCCACAGACAAGAGTGGGAACGTACCGAACGTCCGCGTCGTTGAGCTCCTTGATAATGTCGTACTCGGGGTCGAGTCTAACATCCCGCCATGTGTCTTTTAGAAACATAACCGTTTTCGTGTCCTTGTCAAGGACCGGCCATCCCTTCGTCGCACGCCCATGAATGTCAGATGCCTCTGCGTAAGGCTTCCAAGCAAAAACCTCTCGAATACCACCAGCCCCGTCGGGGACATTAATCTTAATAACCGGGCGCTCGAGAGGAATATCTGCAACGTAAGGCTCGAGAGCGGTTTTCGCCTCTTCAGCTTCCTTGGCTGTGACGGAGGAGACAGTAGGATCAAGCCCTTGCTGAACATCAGTCATGCGCGCAAAGTTATACAAGAATCGAACGAGATGTCTCGATTCCTCTTCGTATGTGAACGAGCGCGAGACGATGGTGGCCGATCTTTCAAAGCGAAGCAACCGCGCGGACTCTTTGCCGAGGAACAGGAGAAATACATGGGTACGCTGCTGGCGCGCCATTACTTCAGTGGCGTAGGTACAGAGTTGTCCTCGTGTCAAGGCTCGACCAGATGCTTCCGGTAGGAAGTCCGTGAACTCTTTCCCCTCCTTGGGATCGTTGAACGGTTCCCATTTCTTGGCATTTTTGATCTCTAGAATCTTCTTCGTCTTATCCAATTGAACCTTATGTTGCGTGAGATCGACAAAAAGTTCGTAAACGCCACAGTCAGGCGTGAGATTGGTTATAGAGTTGGGATCTTTGTGCTCCTTTCCTCGAACGATTTGGAGATGTGGCATCAGCGGTTGGGCGAGAGGAATCTGCAACGGTCAATTTAGCACAATGCACAGGTAGGGACCAAAGTATTGCTCACGAAAGAGTTTGCAATTTCTTTCTCGTTTTTCTCGTTTTTGCCAAGAGTCTTGAAGATATCAGTTGGGCCAGTGTAGGGAACACTTGGCTCCGGGCAGTACTTGGAGAGGAAGTCTTCGACAGGCATAGGTCCTATCCATTCGCCCCCGCGTACCATTTCCTGGTCAAATGCTTTGCGTTTAAATTCGAAACCTTGATTTTTTGTGTCGTAGCGCGCGCCCGCGATGCTTTTCTTTGGAGGAGAGGAATGCATGGCAGAGGTTAGAGATGGCATATTGGAACGAGATTAGTGGCATACCAGAGAGATATAGTATCTTATATAGGCGCGATTGAGAACAATGGGTGATTTGAATTTGTGGTCGTTAACCGATTTGGCAAGTTGTGGTTGACCGTTGTGCCAAAGTTGTGGTCAAGTCTTAGTTCAGTGTCACGACGTGACGAAATCCTCGTGATCGCGTTCGATTCGGCCGTTGCCGCCTCCGGCTGACATAGGAAATCGTGGCGCCCCCAGCTTGAGATTTCCCGTCACCTTTTACCGGCTTTGATCAGAGCGCTGGATCTCATAGGGTCAGTTGAAGCAGGTAATAGACATCTACTGGGGTGTATAAAAAATCTAATTCATGTCTTTATTTTAAGTGGACATCAATCGTCTCAGCAATGCCAACCCAACCGGAGAAATACCAAGACGGACGGGCGCTTGCCTATGCCGAAGCTAGCGACACTTCTATCTCGCGGATAGTCCTTTTCTTCCATGGCGTATTCGGGATAAGAAGCATCGCTCGGCCGCCTCCAATTTTGCATTAAAGGAACATCCACTATGTGACCCCTTTGAACGCCGTTTCCAGGACGGGGGAGCTCCTCTCCGCACCCCCCGTCCATGCCATTCGTTACGAGTATCATCACTTCGACAACGGAGCTCATACACCATCTCCATCCCACCAGCATCGCCGAGTTGGAGATCTATATCGCAGGCGCATCTTACGGGAGCGTAGCCGCTCAGATTCTGTACGGTGCCTCATTTGACACGTTCCCCTTGGGGAGAAACGTCGTAGGATGTCTCCTCCTCATCCCGCTCTCCCTTTTTCGATGGCAAAAAGGATACTCCAAAGCGCTCTCATGGTCCAACTACTTCTTCATCGGTCCTCCCCTCATCCCCCGCCTCGTCTCATCCGTCGTAGGTATGAAGATGAGCTCCGTAGAGAGCGCTGAGGTGTTTGTGTGCAAAACCGTGTTCGATAACACCTCTCGGCGGGAGCGGGAAGCATTCGCTAAATGGCGAGAGGCGAACGGGATCCCTGAAGGTGAATTCGAGAGGCAGAAGGCAGAAGAGGCTGTTAAAAGCGTTTCGAAAACGAAAGCGGGCTGCCTTGAGGTTTCGGAAGTTCTGCATTCGGATTGGGGCTTCCGGCCTGAGGAGCTCAGCGATGACAAGCCGCCTGTTCTCATTGTCCTTTCTACGGAGGATGACTTGGCTTCCCCGGATTTGGCAAGACGGTTGGCGGGTAGGTATCGGAACTCGCGGCTGAGGGAGATTAGAGGTGGACATATTGCGGTGGTATACGAGTTAGATGGCGTTTGGAAGGAGTTCATTAAACTGGCTGATACCTGCCGGTAGATATCCGTGCTTTTCCTGCGTTGGTAGTGTAGGTGTACTTGTGATTCTAGGCCTCATCGAGGGTTGCTTGCAACGTACCTTCTTTTCTCCGCGACCCGTTGATGGTATTCAGGGATGAGAACCATGACATCAAGAGACAGCGATCGCCACGATCTGTTTACAGGAGGTATACAACTATACTCCACATGAATCCAACAAGTTTCGATCGGAGATGGAGCAGAGCAGAACATATTTGATTGAACTATGGTAGCTGCGCCTCTACCGTTCTCCGTCGTCATCCCCTCAGCCACCCGGACGTGTGACGATCAACACGTTTAAGACGGCGCATCCGTGCACGGTTCATCGGCGGAGGCTTATCCCGTCAGCGCATCCTATGAGGGGGCGGACGAGGTCAGGCGTCCAATGGGCCTACAAAACCATCTCTAGAGGGGAGTCAGATCATCATCGGTGGATTCGTGTCCAAACACCGCTTACAAGATGCATCCCGTCAGGCAACGCAGGCCTGCAAGACACTGTACACTCCGGAAGTACTCTGGGAAACGTTGCTCGACGTGATTCATGACGCTGTCATGCTTTATATACGTCCATCTTGATGACGAATTTTTCCAATCTCACCGCACACTCCTCTAACGGCTTAGGCAATAACAAGCTCCGCTGTCCATATGGGTTCTTGACTTTTGGAGGATGTCATGAGCGGCTGCATAGACAATACACCCGCTTTGGCCTTGAACCCCTTCATGTACTCTCATAATCCTTCCTTCGACATCCGCGACCATCATCAGCCCCACGGTCGTCGCCAATGATTCACGACGATGTCTTTGGTAACTTCACTTGGAATGTGCCTTTGTAAGATACGTAATATAACATCAGAATTACAGGATCAGATACGAGCAGAAGAGACGCACATTGAGGCAAAGATGTTATCTCTGGGACAACGTATCCGTTCAGGCCGAGTCGTGAAAGAGACCCCTTGATGAAGCCGGCCGAGGTTGCAACGTACTACAGACGTACAAGGTAGGTAAAGAGCAACCCATGGGATAAAACAAACATACCAGTTTGGCACGTTTGGTGGCTTCTGTTTTGCCTTGCCATGAAGACAGACGTGTGATGGGTTTGAACGCGTTGTCTTGGAGAACGTACACACCCTAAGGGGCCCGTGTCAGCAGGAAGAAGCTCGGTAGTCAGAGACGGGGCTTACCCGGTGGTTCGTCCGCAAATTGTCGTCTTGCTTGTCCCAGCAGGCCGTCCAGACATCTTTGCAGATGAATTTCACAACGTCCAAGGTTTCCCCGAGCATAGGACGATCCCTACACAATCTGCGGAAGTCACTTAATGTGTTGTACAGTCCGAGATACAATCTATTCTACATACCTCTCTGTGAAGTTTGCTCCGAAGTGCATGCCAATAGCATCGAGACGCGTCCGGATAGCGTCCTCGTCCTCGTCGACCAAGACAGACCCATCTTTGAGACTAGCAGCAGAATCTCGAGCAGACGGTTTTCCGGTCGGCAGCGGTGGAACAAGACCAGCCTCAACCATTTCTTGTTGGAACTCTTTGACGCGAGACGTAGCAAAAATTGATGATTCTCGGAGGGTATTGACCATCTCCGTCATAAAATAGTCCATCGCTGCTCCATCTACATATCTCGCTGAAGGGTCCGCAAGGAGAGCGAGACTGGGAGGAACTATGGCACTTGCGGAGGAAGACTCGCGATTGGACATAGCAGAACGTGTTGGAGGGATCCGGAGACGTACCGTGATTGGCGTTAAACACTTGTGTACTTTGAAACTCCGATGCCGCATTCGAAATCTAGTGCTTGTGCAGCTTTTGTGCTTCTGGCTCTTTGTGCGGCTATGTTGGAATACAAAACAGATTGTATTGAAGATGTAGAACTGCCGAACTGCATTTTTCCTGTGCAGAAATGATGACTTGCTTCGGGGTTCATCTCAGCATCTCAGGGTGTCGTTTGCCGTCGGCCGATCACTGGCCACGTTCTTCTCTTTGGCCAACGTCGACTGAGGGTCAATGAGGGTCGTAAGTTCATTTTAAAGCTCCTAACATTGCCATGTCTAACTCATTAGTATTCTGGTGTGTTTCTGTCCATATCCTATGACCTGCTATTGTGTTGACCCTCGACAGTTCAGTTTTTCCCCAATCAAACCAATTGTCTTAGAATCGTCAAATGACGCTACACTGCCAGGGAAATGTTCGTAAGCAGACTACGATACAGATAAATCGTAGTCAGACCGTAGTCAAAACCGTAATATGCCCGTGTGCGGAACGTAAGCAGACTACAATTCGGGCGTAGGGCCCTGCGTACGATTTTTGACAGTGCACTGAGTACGGGACAAGTTCTATGCCCAGACTACGAGCTCATACTATCCTCTGAGCGTAGAGCGCTGTAAACTCTGATCCGAATGCCCCAGAAGGGAAGGAGCTGATTATTCATCTTACAAACATGGCCACACATGATGCAAAAAATTTCTCCAAGTTCAATTCACCCCACTTGATATTCACTAGGCCCTCGTCATGCAAGTCATCCCTGGACCTCAAACTCATATTCTTACAGCCTTTCGTCACCCTTGCTAACCTTCTAATGCATGCTCTTTGTCAACTTTTCTTCTGCAGCCGGCCAGGTAGAATGTCTTTGTCACAAACTCCCAGCATTACATCCTAGCAGACTTCACAAAAACCTCAGCCCAGCAGATACCATGGTAGCAAGGGAGATTGGTATTTCCTGTGGTCAAAACTATTCTTAACATTCAGAATGGTGAGTTTCTTGGCCCCTTGTAGTGCAGCTAGCAGACTAATGAAGTGGAACATGCAGCAGTAGTCCCCCCCCACCCACCGACACATGTTCTATGTCCTTGACAATGCCCTAGTCTTTGTCAACACCTCCTGCATAACAACCTGAAATGCATAGGAGCACTGTGACCAGTCTGTTGGCTGTGGGCGCACGCAGCTGGCATGGCACGAATACAATAATCCCCCCCCCATCTTTAGACACTTGGCAGTAGCATACCCATAGCCCTCTTGAAATTACTTTGTTTTTATGTAGTAGCTTGTAGCTTCAATGTATTGTCTTTTTGATACTTGTTTTGCTCTGAACAACTGTGAAATTTGAAATTTGAGCCAGCGACCACCAGCAAAGGCTCCCTGCTTCATTTACATAACAGATCTGGCCGATTGCTATAGCGTAGTCTGAGTATAGTACAGAACTGTACGCTGCGCCCTATGCCCGAATTGTACACAGGGGATAGTTCCAGCGTAGTCAGACCATGGTATGGACCATGCCCAACTTACCCCCGAAACTATAGTTGAACTATCAAATTCTCCCTAGCAGTGTAGAGTAGAGAATTTGAAGCAGTGTAGACTGATCAACTTCCGGAAACTGGTGACCATAATAGAGCAGTCATCCAATCGCCACGTGGAACTCCGATTCATGAGTGACCGGTTGACCCTTGGCTGCCTCCATTTGCATCTTTAGATATGCTCCGGTGTAGCTTTCCTACGACTTTGTGCTAAGGCAATCTAATGAAGATCATGACACTAAAGCTTGATTGAATCAGTCCAACACTCCAGTTCCAATGGGCTCCAAACTCGAGCTCACGAAGAAGGTTTGATACTATATGTTAGATCTGCACTCTTTTGTACTATCATATCCATAGCGGCCAAGGAACGGGGCGTACTAACGTACTCACCTCGTCATGAACTCTATCAAATCCATGCTGGCTGTTTATGCTGGCACAGATGCAGTGATCTCTGTTGAAGGGGATTTAAATGGTCTAGACAGATCATCAATCTACCGCTCAATAACGATGGCTTGTCTCCAGGCCAATCTCAGTCGCCGAAAGACGATCTCGTGAACACATGAACGTTCACAAGCCTACGCTTGGTAGTTCAATCTAAGCTATAGTATCTGTTCCTGACTGCGTTTCAGCCTCCCCATACTGGCGAATCCGCTAACGGACTTTGAAGGCGCACTCCTTCGAGCAGATAGATTGTGAATGACAGTCTCACTCATGACAGAATCTTTATTGTGGGATATGTGGAGCTATGCAATAGCGGTAACAACTAACATGAGTCTAGGTGTATAGATTCTCTTGGTGTTCTTCTCGACATAAGTACATACACCTTCTGATACGCCACAATTCTTTTCGTTAAATGCGCTGACCCTCTGCAAATCTAAGTTTGAAGGGCTCTGGAATTCTCGTCCTTGGCTTGCCATGTTCTTTATCACTATCTTCATGCTCGTTTCATCTATAGTTGTGTTTGCATTAGTCTGCCTCATCCGTTGGTGAGCGACCACACCCGCTCCTTAAAGTGTTGTTGCTAGAGTGCAGAGTTGGACCATCCTCAGAAACATTTCCATTAGAACCGAAGACGACGACATTCCAGAAACACGTAAGGCTAGTATTACAGGACACATATTTCAAAGCAACATTTGAACGTCAAAAAGTTTACTGCGCAGAGGCGATCACATTGGCAGCCTGGAAAAAGCTACCAGTCAGCATCCAATGACATCTATCACACAATCGAACACGACAAACTTTCTCAGCCATAGCATAAATAGTCGCCATCGGATGCACGGAGGTCTGCATAGGGAGAATTGATGCATCGATCTGGTTGTTGCATGAACAAAAGATTGTGAATATCATGAAGGAATGAGCACTCACCAAACAGACATTAGCCGTCCCATACACCTTCAGCTTGTCATCAACAACGCCTCCAATCTCACGAGGGAGCATCGCAGCTGTGCCGATTGGATGGAATACTGAATTGAAGTTACGCTTAATAAAACTCTTCAGATCATCGTTAGACGTGACGTTGGGGCCAGGAGAAACTTCCTGAGCGATTACGCTACCCATCGCCTTTGTAGCTGCGACCTTGCGACAGAACTTGACACCAGTGACCAAAAGATTGAGATTGATGTCGCCGGAGAGGAAATCCGGATTGACAGCGGGTTTTTGCGAGGGGGTCAGAGGACTCAATGTGGACATTCCCACAGGAGAGAGGACATTGGAGGCAGGCAGCAAGAGTGCAATACATCTTTCTGGCCTCGTACTCCTTCACATTGGAAGGCATGAAGGTCGATATCTCCATGATCCTGCGGTGATATTAGGATTAACAGATAGATAACAGGATAAATAACCATACTCAAGGAAGGAAAGACTGTCAAGCCAACCAACTTGAATATCGGCCATCTTCTTGAGGAATGGATCAGTAGATGAGACGTTGATCAATTCTTTCTTTAGCTCATCCTTGGCGTCTGCTGACATGACATATTCCAACGGTAGGAATGAGAATGACAATGGTACGGTCACGAGTTTACCGCGCCTTTCAGTCTTGCTGCCAAAGTTCATCTCAGGCTAGTTCAACGAGATCATACGAAACGCACTATTTCTTCATTTCTTCAGCGGCATTGGTGGGGTCTCTCAGCGTGTCCCAGGAATCGATTCCGGCCTTCAGTTCAAACGACAGCAGGACATAGATATGTTCCTGGAATCAAAGAAGGTCAAGAGATGTACTCGCCAACGGTTAGCTCATTACCTCTGATAGATAGATATTAGTCCAGACCATGAAAAGACGAAAATCCACTCACAAAGGTTGGTGCCAACACCCAGAAGTTCAACGACTGTTTAAATCCTGTACTTCGAAAGAATAGCAGGATCCCCAATACCTGGTAGAACATCAGACGCCTGAGAACGAGTAGCATACACAAATTCTTGCCAGACTGTTCAAGCAACTGGGGTGTTTGGTATGCACCTGAAAGATCGTTAATGACATGTTGGACCTTTCAGCGAAGGAGTGAAACGTACCAGCTGAGAGAATAACTTCCTCTTTAACGGATACCTTGTGAGTTTGGCTGTCTTTCACATATTCGACGCTTTCTGCAACTACCCCAGCACCGCTCAATTTGAAGAGGATCCTGGTAACCTGAGCACCGGTGATGACTTTGAGGGTAGACGGCGGTGCGCTCAATTTGAGGTAGGCCTGCTGCAAATCAGCGGGAGAGCAAAACGTGGGCGCGAAAAAAAACAGACGGTGTCTGCTGATACTCGAGTGCGTCCCTTAGGTTCAATGGCGGACCCGCTGGTCTATACACCTAGATTATCGCCACTGCACTAAAAGTAGCATACACATGAGACTACTGTCAATCAGGGATACAACACAAAGCTTACACAATCTGGGTTGACCTTGACCTTAAGCTCACGCATAGCTTTAAAAAACTGCTTGTGCGTAGCGGAGATGTCGGTTGGGAGAGTTACATCGACGACCCTGGAATACCCGTGAGTGTCTTTGGCAATTACAACTTCAGAGGTGGAGAGCTCTTCTTGTGTGGCGGAGAACTTCTCGTACTGAATTCATCATGTAGATACATCAGATGGAGAGCGCCAAAAATCGATATGGAGGACCTTTTTGAAATATAGAAGCAGCTCTTTCCAGGTCCATCCACGAGAGCCAAGCATCTCAAGAGCTAAGGATGACGTAAATGCAAATACTACTTTATGAAAGGGCTGAATGATATACCATCATACTCCTCGGCCATAGATCTAATTTGAAGACGTTAATCATTGCCTTTTTCGAACCTGGACACTCCTGTAATACACACCTGTTTATTTGCATGAAATTGAGCTTCCGAAGAGTCAGCGACGGCTATCGTGCATAAAGCCTAATCACATACGTTAGACGACCCTCCAAGAGACTTTCCACTAAGCGGCAAAACATGAGTTCATGGTCAGCAGTATGCCGGAAGTGGAAATGTAATGGCTAACCGAGGAAGAAATATAACTCTTCCTTCTGCATGAGCCTGTGGGACGCTGAGGAAGGACCAGTTGACTAAAGGATTGCCCAAATTTTGGACATAAGAAGCTATATACATCGCGATCAACCAGGCAGAAGGAATAAGGCATATCGTATGGCTTACCAGGGACATGGACAGCAGGGTTGCCAGAAATGTCATCGCCAGCTTCAAGAACAAGGACAGAGCTAGACGTCTTTTCGGCTAGACGCACAGAGACGGGCACTCCAGCTGTGCCTCCTCCAATACAGATGTAGTCGAAAGTAGATTGCATTTTGCTGGTTCCGTAGA
>RZIO01000005.1:2950575-2971026 GCA_004338095.1 Gloeostereum incarnatum
ATAAACGGTGTATGTCGTTCCAAGAGAGGATGGTGGATGGTAGCAAGATATAAGAGGGCCAATGCCAGATTACATGATATCTATCTATTAGCGCTCAATCAACAAGCCAAAAGATTGCGAGACTTTCCGTTGTCCAGGAATACACATGACTTGATAAATGCTGATGATACTTCAGAATCGGATTGAGAAGACTCAAGAATATAGATCACTTTGAAAGTTCACCGTGATGAGGATACGTTTCAGAGAGGATCAGCATCAAGCTCGAGGCATCCTGTGTGGAAAATAAAAATAGCTTTAAATGAACAAATAAATGCAGAAGAGAAGAAGAGTCTCAATGTTTAGATACCAGTGGGAGCGGGAGAATCGAATTATTAGGATTACTATATCTGGAAATTGCGGTCTGGCGTCGCTCAGGCGTAGCCGAAAAGATATCCTTCGATTTTGATTGATTATTATAGTCATCCCATTGTTCTCGTTCTTGTCATCTGTTGAATGAGGATCATGGCGGCAGAGTTGTCTGACTGCCTTCCACCAGTGTTTCAGTTCTATCTCTATCCCCGGGAATATCAGATGTGCAGCTTTGGCCTTATGAAGTGGATCAGCGCAGATATTCATAAAGACTTCTCCTTTCTTACAATTCTAGCTCAGACGAGTCGACCATGGTCAAATTCGCAATCATCTTGACTCTTGCTAGCCTTTTCCCGTCTGTTTTCTCTCATGCCTGCCGAGAGCCTGCTGAGTATCTCGCTGCTGTCGAGGCATTCAGAACTCTGTATGTTCGAGCTTTCAAGTTCATTTCCTGGAGCCTGACTTGTCCCATGCAGCTTCTTGGATCCTATTCAGCTCATCGAGGGTAACGCAACCCCTCCTTATGCTGAGAACGTTATTGGCAGAGCAGATGTCACGACCAGCGAGTTGGCTGTATTCCCCTTTACTTTTTGTTGACCTTCGTGGGACAGCTTTCATTGGCCAAGAGCTCAACGTCGGTGAGAACTTTGTGTTCATGCAGCATTATTCAATATTCTGATCAATTTTACCTCGACAGAGTACTTCTTTGGTCTTTTTCTTGAGGTTTCCCGAAAGAACACCACCCAGCTCATTGGTGCACCGGTAAATGGGACCCTGCAGCAGCTTGTTATCCAGCCCCCGATTACATATGCCAGCTTTGTGATCAACTTTTTCTTCAAGACCGCCAACTTTACAGTGCCTCTTCAAATCGACTTCCTGTTTCGCTTTGACGAGAATCTGCTCATTACCTCGTACGATGCAACCCTCCGGTGGTTGGCACAGCTCTTCAAATCACAGAAGCCGAGGCTTGCAGCCCAAATTGCTCTCAAACTTAATAATACGACCACGACCAATACTACAGAACTTATTGTGAAGAGAGCGGCTATTGACGTGTGCGACGCTGCTAGAGAGTATTGTACCAGAGAAAATCAGCAGTATGAGTCAGAAGTATTAGATTGATGCAGATCTTTTTTATCCTCATTTGTACGCCCCATAGGTACGAGAGGTGCTATCAGTTTCTCACTGAGGAGGTTCCCTTTGGTGATCCCTGGGAGGGTGGCTTGAACGTGAGTATTTCATCTCGATAAACTTATTTCCTGACATTATTCCTCCTTCAGGACTGGTTGGTGCCGTTACATCCATAAGAGTGAGTAGTAATGTTATACGTGTTTACTCACTGACATTCACACCATGCAGACATGGTTGAGTATCGTCCAGAAATCCATTGCTCTCACATTGGACCATCTGGCGGGGGAATGTGTGGTATGCCCATGCATAAAATTTAAAATTTCATACGTACTGATGCTCACCCAGTGGATCGTGAATACGAGGATATGACTTACAATGCACCGTACAACGAATCTCTTGTGGTGTTCGAAGCCGGTTGTTCTAACAATGCCACGAACGATGATATGACTTCAGTTTGAGCAAATGCTGCTGCTTTCTACTTTCCATCCTCTTGTTTGCACATCATGTCGTAAAATAAATGGATTTGATCTGTCCCTGAACATCTTTACGAACCACACTTTGGATTCATCAATCTCAAATCAAAACTTGCAGGAGTGCTCTGTATCCCGTTCGTACGTTAAATTAGCCTTCCCTTCTTTTTTTTTCTGATATCAAAGTCTATCAAATAGTACCGATTGAACTAATACTCTTTTACGTCTTTATTGCCTTCGAACCTTCGAATTCTATGATATGAGATGCGAGCCTGGTGGTTGGTGACTTAGCATATCAAACCAATAGCTTCCAACCCCTGCGACTATCAACAACACAGGTTGCAGCTCAGTTCATCATGATGTCCTTGAGTGTCCTCGGGGCTTCAATTTCCGATGTGGGCATCCATTGATGCCACTGCGCCACCCTATTCAGTCATGGATGAACATTGAAGTGATTCGCCGGGCCGATCATCCTTTCGATCAAACTTTATCTTACTTCTCTTTGTTCAACTTATGTCGTATCTCTGGCAGATGCGTTCGGATCTCCAGCGGTGAAGAGTATGGTATCCGAATTATGTCAAAGGACATTAGCATCTATCAAGGGCTCCTACTTGAGGTTTTCTTATTCTCAATTTCCCACCCAGCACGAATGAACCTGTCGCTTCATTCAACATGTCTGCCCATCCCAAGCTGCTCACTTTGTGAGTGCAATCGCACTCCTATCAGTACAACTATGAATATCCCTAACCACTCCCTGGAAGCTTTATTCCTCAGGTAGAGATTAATGTTTGCCACTGTCAAACTGCATTAACCGGGCAACTACCAGTTCCTTGGAATCATCTTCAATTGGGGTCTTTTTGGGGCATTGATTGTCCAAATCTGTGAGCTTGCTATCTTCGCATCGTTTATCAGTGAACGTGTTGAAAATTTTTCCTGCAGACATGTACTACCTCAATAGCAACGATGATCGACTTGAAATCAAAGCCATAGGTACAACCTGCCCAGCTCTCGATAGAAACTCCCTGGATAACATTTGCATACAGTCTATGGTGTCTTCATTGCAGACATTGTGCAAACAGGCTTCCTGACTGACTTGGCATATCAAATCCTCGTCAGAAGCTGGGGAGACAAGGTTATCCTCTTCAGCAGACCTTGGTCTTCTCTTACGCTGCCTATCATGAACGGAATCCATAAGGAGTCATCTGAACATCCCTCCGAATGTTTGCTCATATAGACACCTCAACAACAGTTTCTGCCATTGTACAGATTTTTTTCGCGTGGTATGTTGTGTTCGCAGATGTGACTTTGGTCTACTCAATCGGAAATGGTAGGAGAATTTGGGTTCTCACTCAGAAATCGAGGCTCGGGAACGTTCTAGCGGGATGCATAATTGTGGTATGTTCTTATCCCTACATTGATCACCGACTCGGAGCATAATCTCATATGGTCGCTCTGGTTCAATCATGCGCTGCTATAGTTTCAGGAATTCGGGTACGTGCTCTCAGCTCTCTTTCCAGTTCCAAAGAGCTCATTTTATTGTCATTAGTTGCCCTTACATCTGACGCTGCTGCCTTGTCCAAAATTTTTGCGGGTTGCGTGGTAAGTGATGTCACAGTTGCCCAGAATAACGAAGCCTAAATGTTTTGTAGGTTTGGCTGGGGGGATCGATTCTCTGTGATGTAATAATTACCCTGTCGATGTTTTATGTGGTACGTGACATTGCTCTATGATGCTCGCTAGTACTCAAATTGACTTCAATGAAGCTGACAGCAGTGAGGAGATCGGGCCGGCGTTTCCAAGAGACTGATACTCTCCTCGCACGATTGATCGCAATGACAATCCAGACTGGATTTTTCATGTCCTTTGTTGCCCTAGCAGAATTGATTCTTCTGGTGGCTTGGCGAGATAAAGAATATCACGAAGCTCCGTACGTCCTGACTTTTGTTAATCTCGTATTGTGCTCATTTATTATCCAGTGGTTATCTTCTCGGAAAGATGTACGTTGCCATTTTCCCAAGCTATTGTCTCCCATTGAACTCCACGTCCCAGGTACTCAAATGCTCTTCTTGCCACTCTCAATGCTCGATCCATTCGGAAGGGAACTACTGATGTCCTGTCTACTGGCACGCTACGCACCACTAATGAAACCGCCATCGTTTACACTGGTTCGGATACTGAAATTGGGCCAATGCACTTCAGACTCCCTCGTAATAATGTCTATGCAATGAAGGACTTGGCCGATTCGGCGGCATTGACAGCCACAAGCACAGCTGACAATAAGACCCCTGTGGACTCGGTTCGTCTCTCCAGGACTTTACTTCACCGCTCCACTTACACTTTTATCAGGCTGATACGCGTGTCTAACGGCACAAGCCTAACCTTGATTAAGCTGTCAAGCAGTGTTATGCAACGCATGGTTTTTTTTCTCCGATCCTGACTATTATTTCTTATTGGTTTGTGAACGTTCTTGTGTATTTATTTGAAATGAATATTTCATAAATAGACGGGTTAAATAAGATTCATTGCATTTACCGAGGAGAAACCCGTCTCCCAAACCTGAGGCGCCCAATGTTATAGCATATTCAAATCAGCATTGCTTTCTGATCTGAGACACTCCACTAACGTGTCAGTGATTCCCGCTATTTCTCAGGACATTGAAATCAGCCAGGATGGGAACAGTCCAGTTTTGATACGCCAAAGCTTTAAAGACGACACCTCCAATCTACAGGTAAAAATAATAATTCACCGCACCATGCTTTCCTCACTTCGCGAGATTTTGACGAAGCTGGGATATCAAATTGTCACCCTCTTGCTCTTCACTAAATCGGACATCAAAACGACGGTAATACCCATAGTAAGGGCCTTGGTATAGTTCGATGCTGCCACCTACTTATCTAACACGCACATCCACTAGACCATCTTTGCCGTCGTCTCTGCTCCTCTGTCCTCTCTAACTCGGTTACCGTCAACTGTGTTATGGATATGGCTTCACCTTCTTCAATTCGACGTATCCAACCAGACTCTCGATCGCACGGAGGACGAGAAAAAATAAGCCTGACCGTCCCCTGCCCGCGGGACGCATTACCTACCAGAACGCTCTCCTCTTGCGGTGGGCACTTGTTCCCACTTGTTTTGCTGTTTCGCTCATTCGGAGCATGGAATGCTTGAGTGCAAGCATGTGCCTGATTGCGTTAACAATCATATATGACGAGGCGGGCGCCCATGCAAGTCATTGGGTAGTCAGGAATCTAGTGAACGCCGGAGGGTTTGCTTCGTTCGAATGGGGCGCTACGTTGGTCGCAGGTCAGTGGATGGTCGATTCAGGGTTAATTATTTGATCAAACTTCCTAAAGGAAAAGATTCTAGTGGATTGGATGACGTGGGAGTCCTGGCGATTTTCTTGAGTGCAGGGATTTTTGCGACTACCATTCAAGCCCAAGATTTCAAAGATGTGATAGGGGACACAATGATCGGAAGAAAGACCTTACCGATCATATACCCGCGTACTTCGCGTCCTACCATCATGGTAGCGCTCATTCTGTGGTCGATTTTCCTGTCGCATCTTTGGCAGCTGAACCTCCTACTGGCAGCCGCGCTCATATTTTTAGCGGCTACTGTCGGCCTGCGTTTTCTGGCCCTTAATTCTCGGCATTCCGACCAAGTCACTTTCTACCTTTATAACGTAGGCGGGTCAGATTTTAAATACGAACATTGTTCATGGGTTTTTTTTTCTTTACCAGGCATGGCTGTCTCTAGCTCATGCTCTTCCAGGGTACTGGCGATTCGTGGAGAAAGTTTGAAATGAGAAGACGTACACACCGATCATATGTTCCTAGTAGTAGGAAAGATGATCCCGTCATAACCAGTTTGGAGTAATAAAAATCTGCCAGTAAGGACGATCCGCGAAATTTAACCAAGAGGTGGGACGGGCCCGTAAAATTTGGTAAAATTTGTCAGCTGGAACAGCCAACGGTCAGATCTGATGGTAGCGTGATGCAATGAGGCCCGCCTGTGGGTACCCCTTCCTGAACAACAACAGCGCGATGCCACTACACAAGCTCAACTCAGTACAGCTATCAGAGATCGCAGTTCCCTCTCCCAAGGTCATTTGTTTGTTCAGTATCTGTGACTCTATACCTTCTTCAGCGTGCAAAGAACTATTGACGCACATGCACTATACTATAGTTGAGTCATGAGGTGAGACGCACTGGCATAGACTGGCATAAATTGTGATGTCTGACGCCCAGAGCTCATATTAATAGCCCAAACCGTGTGTTCGAAGTTGTCACTTGTTGAAGCCGGCCAATCATTGGTCTTGGAGCGCCTCCACGGAGAATAGAGCACCGCAGATGTTATGTAGTCGTTGGCGTTATCGTAGCCCGTCAAGGAAGAGGACAGGCGTCTAAAATGTCCAGTTGTTCCCTAGATCTGAAGATTCCTCGGAGTCGAAGGATAGACTTACTAATACTATGTATTCTCATTCAACGGCTCGGCAGGCAGGAGTTACTTATGCTCAGGTCAAACTGCGATCGAATTACAAGGTTGGCTTGCGCGAAATCAAACCGAATCGATGGGACAGATGGGATTGGCCTGTACAATCATCGCTTTTGATTGGCAAGGGAAGGGTCTTCTAAAGGGTCCGACGGAGTACCCTGCAACACAACGTATCAGAATAGCTGTATTCGAAGCTAGAATGGACTCGGTGTACCTGTAGAAGCCCGCAATCTTGGGTACTGACTCCACAGGAAGGGTAGGACCAGTATCAGGGTTCGAACAACTGTGGAAACGACAATTTCGATATCATCGCGAAGCACAGGATATTTTTTTGGAGTCGGCATCGAGAGTAGGAGCCAGAATGGCGTTTCAGTCCCTGATCATTTACACTGCAGTCAGAGACGGCGAAAAAATCGAACGATGGCACACATCTTTCCTAGTGGTTACCCGACGAACGGTCGATGATGCTTCGTGATAATCTTTCTTCTCGCAAGCGAAGACACGGAGGCCTTGCAATGGGGTGAAACACGATGCCTTCTACATTTGAACTTAACATCTACCAAAGACCTCATTGCTTGGAACTGCTCCCAGGATCCTCTTGAAGGCCAACGAGATCTAGTTCCCTAGCAGCTAAATCATCAGTTGATCAGAGGGCCGGCAGCCAAAGGAGAATCTCCTCACTTTAGGAAAAGCTTGAACGAGCCTCTCCACTGCGAGTACTCCGTTGCATCACTCAATGGTGTGACTACAGAAACTTAACAAGCTGAGTTGCAAGGCTGTGGTAGCGTATACGATACAAAACGGCTCGCTTACTGTCTCCATCGAAAAGCGGAGACAGTTTCTCGCGTATGCTCGTTGTACTTGCCCAACTTATACCGTCTCTGTTGATTCTCAGGAACATGTATCATCCTGTCTAGCCAACGCCATATACCGATCCCCTTCTTCCGCCCAACAGCTCCGGGATCTTGAAAAGCAATTCCATCTCGATCAGGCATCTACGTAGCCACGAACGTTAGTATAAGAGCAACGAACAGTTCCCTGCATCACGATATTCTCGTACTTTGGATAACCTTCCTCCCGAAAGCTGTTTCGCACCTCAGTCCTGCACGAGCTTGGTATATAACAAGGTAACCCACATCCCGCTCTGAGCGGGCTGGATTGTTTCTTGTGTTTTGAGGTAAGGTGAGGTGGGC
Source organism: Gloeostereum incarnatum (assembly GCA_004338095.1). Classification (NCBI taxonomy): domain Eukaryota; kingdom Fungi; phylum Basidiomycota; class Agaricomycetes; order Agaricales; family Cyphellaceae; genus Gloeostereum; species Gloeostereum incarnatum. Next base: position 2,958,209 of record RZIO01000005.1, read on the forward strand.
GCAGTCTTGTTCTCCTGCGATTGACCAAAGCGCTGTCCGATGGACTAGGATAAGTGGACGGATAAGTTAGAAGATCCGCACCCTTGCCATGTCGCCAGCCGCGTATGTAGCTAAACCTACGTCCAGGTCAGCCTAAGGCAGAGGTAGAGTAGAGGATTGTTTTCCTGATCCTTCCTGTTAACAGCGGCCTCCTCTGGGTCAGGTATGTTCGCACCGTTAAGCCCAATGTCCAGAGTTCTGGCTCCCCCGAGCGACAAGCCGTTAAGCCGTCGACTGCACGGATGGATGGGCGTACTTTGCAGTATGGGTCCAAACTCTCCGGCGCGTCGCACTTCGAGCGCATACAGCAGGCTTTTAGCCATGACAACTACCTGACGACTCGGGCGGCACCGTTCAGGACGTGACAGCTTCAAGAAGCTGTTGAGCTCCGCACTGAACTTGGGGGAAAGCTGGGAGATGTTGATACTGAATCCGCCCTATGTCGCCGCACTCCTAAAACGGCTTGAAACACGGCGGTACATCAAAGCTTTCTGACTGTTATCGGAGGAAGCCAGTAGCGGCTGCGTGGACTGTCTGATAATACAACCGCGTTAATACTGTCGTGTATATCACATTCGCCTCCCATACCTTCCGTGTCGGTGACCGCCGTTAAGCCCACGCTCATCATCATGAGAACACCTCATGGTCTCACGACGACGTCTTCGGTAGCTTGACTTGGAATGTACCTTCGTAGATAACATGCTGTCAGAGTGAAAGAGACAATATAACAGAAGAGACATACATTGCGGTAAAGATGTGATCTCTGGGACAACCGATCCGTTCAGGCCGAGTCGTGATAGAGACCCCTTGATAAAACCGGCCAAAGTAGCAACATACTATAGACGTAAAGGGTAGGTAAAGAACCATCGACAAGATAAAAGAAACATACTAGTTTGGCACGTTTGGTGGCTTCCGTTTTGCCTTGCCATGAAGACAGACGCGTGATGGGTTTGAACGCGTTGTCTTGGAGAACGTACACACCATAAGGACCGGTATCAGCGGAAAGAAAGAGGCTCGGGAGGTCAGAGACTGGGCCTACCCGGTGGTTCGTCCGCAAGTTGACGGCCTGCTGGGACAACTAAGTTGTCGACCTGCTTGTCCCAACAGGCCGTCCAGACATCTTTGCAGATGAATTTGACAACGTCCAAGGTTTCTCCGAACATAGGGCGATCCCTACATAGTCTTCGTATGTCATTTAATATGCGTTGTATAGTCTGAGGTATGTTAAATCCTACACACCTTTCTGTGAAGTTTGCTCCGGCGTGCGTACCAATAGCGTCGAGACGCGTCCAGATAGCTTCCTCATCCTCGTCAACCGAGACTCTCGAACAGACAGTTTTCCAGTCGGCGGCGGCAGTGGAGGAGGTGGAACAAGGCCAGCCTCAACCATTTCTTTTTGGACCTTTTTGGCGCGAGACGTGGCAAAGACTGATGATTCTCGGAGGATATTGACCATCTCCATCATAAAATAGTCCATGACCGATCCGTCGACATATCCTGCTGAAGTATTTACAAGTGCAGCGAGACTGGGCGAGACTAGGGCACCTGAAGACGTGGAATCACGGTTGGACATGTCGAACGTGTTGGTGGAGAGGCAGGAAAGATTCGCGCCCCGTGATCGTCGTCCCACCCTTTTTCGCGCGCCGAAGCACCTTTTCAAACTCCGAAATACCGACTCCACTGACAGCCAACGCCTCTTGAAAACCACTACATATGGAGAAAATGTGGCGTGCAATTATCTAAACGACAAAACAAACTACTTCTCCAGGATATCGATATATGCACAGCGCTCTCGTCGCTCACTACCTCCCAAAGTCAAAACATTGCATGCTCAACGTCGGGCCGCTCATCCTCCCCAGCCCTGTCAACGTCAACGTCATCCTCCAACAAACCGCCATAATCGTCTCCATACTCAGTCCCTCTGTCAAAAAGAACCCGTCCAGAAAAAGGGGCTGAGTCCTGATCGAGGGGTACCAACATCGGCGAGCGGAGCGTTGGGATTGCAAAGGCATAGGTGAGATTCGGAGTGAGAGGGGATGATGTGTTGCCATGGGGAACAGTACGATGGAAGGAAGGGAGGATGCGTCCCTCTTACTAAAGGCTTGAAGTTCAGGCGCCAGCACTGGCTTAGACGGCTACAAGTGCATGATCTTCGTGAAGCTCCAAATCCTCCAGGGAGGACAGAGAATGGTATGACAGAAGCGTATTGGGAGGATACAGTGTGTTTGCCTAAACAGCGATATTGATACAGGTGGAAGTGGAAAGGTCTGGTATCTGCCCCATCCTCAACCGTCAACGATGGCTTCACGCATCCGAACGCTTTCCCACTCCTTGGAGCGGAGAACCCGAGAGAGTGTATGGGAGGGGCCCTAGGCGATGAATGTTCACCTGCCGATATCACGGAGAAGTCTGGGAGAGATCCTACGTAGCGGCTTATGGATGAGCGGGTAGGATACTAAAGGATTCCACGTACACCGTTCCCAATCAGGCGCCGCGTAGTTTCCCCCTGCCCTCCTCTCTTGAAAGAAGAAAGAAGAACCTGGCCTCGACGATGGAAGGAAGAGAAGGAAGGACCTCTCTAGGGTGGCTGACGCCTATGAGCAACACCAACCTTCGGGCGATAGTGATGAATGATTTGAGATTTGAACCACCCAAGGACATCATATCAGGCCTTCCCCCAACGCACCAGCATGCTTCGGCGTTCTCCTCCCCATCAGGCCCGACGTCACTCCCGCCACCGCTGATGATAGCTTGAATCTTCCCGACAACCACCACTGAAGCTTCCGAACATCAGACCCTTTCTTCCTCTCCTGTACCGTCACGTTTGCATCCTCCAGCGTTCCCTTCCCTTACGTCTCCGCATGTGCCCTCTCCGGACGGTAATCCTCATGCGATGAGAAGGGTGAATGTAAATATCCTTGGTCAAGCAAGTCAGAGAGGCATGAGCTTCGGCTATGGAAGCTCCCCGCACTCCCCCTGCGGCCCAAACCATGGGCTGGCCCAGTTCCATACCCAGCGTTGAGTCGGTGTCAGAAAACCGTCGAACGATATGTGTTCATGGTTCGGCATGACGGGCGTGTGTTACTGGATGGAATGCGCAGCTCCTCCAGGGGCATTCGGACTGCGTGAAGATATGAGGGGTCCTCATGCAGAGGTACACTTCTCGAGTCGTGTAGTATCATTTGGCGCTGAGTATGAGCTCCGCTGAAGGGAGAAGTACAGTTAGTGGTAAGGGGTAAGTTTTGACGCTCGTGTAATCGAAGTACTATGAACGGCCCATGGGAGTCTTCGAGTGCGGTTTCAAATGAGCAATAGGTACTGTCTCAGCAAGGGGTTGAAGTGACAAGGAGGAGGATGGGTCTCTATAGCGGACGTTAAAATAACGGTAGCCGCTGATCTCGTCCTAGACGTCCCCTCTTTATTCGCTAGCTAGAACTAAACCGGAGAACTAATCATTGGGGGACGTGAAAGAATTAACAGATGAACATACGAGTCCTTGGCTCCGACGGCAAGACTCGTTTCCTGAACGCCTAAATTGGACCTCCTGAGCTTGAAAATGGCTTGAAGTGCTGGGAAAAGAGTGAAAGTGGGTGAGTTACATGCGTAGTGAGAATTGCAGCAGTCCCAAGTATCGTCCAAACGGGATAGGCTCTTTAAGGATTCCGGGAAATTTCCGTATATTGCCCAAATCAAGTACAAGATACATTCTAGATAAAGCTAGCAAAGACTTTGGAAGCATGAGCACCGAAAGTCCAAATCGTATTGTCAAACACACCTTGTTACTTATCCCGCTTTCCGCCCCGCTGTTTATTCAGACCAGCTTGTCGTAATAAGTCCAATGCTCAGATTCCGTTGTGTCCAGTACGTTGGAGCCCATCGAGCATTGTAGACTAGACGCGTCAAGTCTAAACCAAGTCTAAACGATCGCTGCTGACGTGTTCAGCCACTGCTTTAACACAACGCCACACCGAACCTGTCAGAAATCACAACGCACGTAGGGAGACCACTAGAGACCACACCACTGAGGCTAACGAGGGCTAACGGTGCTGCAGAGAGATGATGGCGGTACGGAAGGTCCTTATGCGACAGTCACATTTCTTGTCACGCCCTTCCACTGTCCCGATCTCGGCGTTCATTTCCTATTACAGATTTCGTTCCAGCGTTGCTGCGTGCTAGAGCGTGCTGTTTCTCAAGACGTGGCCATGGTGTTTATCAAGCACATTTTTCCTTGTTTGATATTATGTCCCTTTCAGTCTGTCACCCTCCGTACCGTCTTGGCTCAAGAGAAATCCTTCCGTCGTGTGCACCCGGAACGTAAAGGCCAACCTGTTGTTCACAAGCTGGAGTACTCGCGAGCGGAGCCAGTTCTGAGCGTGTATTATGTGAATGATTACCTTGGACTTCTTTGGGCCAGGAATTGAGCGTGCGAAGATAGGGAAGTTAGATGTGCTGATTCATGTTAATATTCCGCAGAAGTACGGAGTATATGCTCTGCACGATCCCGCGGGTCATGTATGATCCCAGTCTATGGCGCCTTCCAGAATACACAGTTCTGTTTCACCCAATCTCTTTCTCGCGCGGAAGAAGTCCATTTCACTCGTTCTATTGCCGGACTGCCTCCTTTGATCTCAGTGTTAGTCTCTCAGCCGGCCTATGCGCTCAGATCATAAAATGTACTGCGTGCGCCCGGTATGCTATGCTACAATCAGTACCAAGTCCCTGTGGCTATGAAATTTGAAACTAACCGAAATCTTTCACGTTCCACCACAGTTGACCACCGATGGCGACACCCTTGACGGACTCCGAAAGTGGCCCTTCTTCGAAGGGATGGAGAGTTCATCGCAGTATATACAATTTGCCTCATGATACTATCAATGCTTTATGGTGTGTGAAATTACGAAGGTATCGACAGCGACTGACCCTGCATTCTCTGATTTTCAGGCATACATATTTTTCTTGGCGTCTTTGGCTACGTTTTTCTCTCTGGTCTGATTTGCCTTAGTTCTTTTCCTGAACCAAGCTCATACTAAACTTAAGCTCAAAAGGCGTCCGAAACTCTCGTCCCCGACTCGTCATTCTTGGCGTAATCCTTGTCATGCTGGCTCTGTCCACCGCTATTTTTTCATTGGAAACCTATAAATATTTCACCCAAGTCAAAGGTATCCACTTGACCGATACTCAAAAGGGCGAGACGGCATCCGAAAAGGCCAGGTCCACGCTCCTGTTCGTCTACCGTGCTTCGCTCTGTATAGATTTCCTGTTTACACTTGAGGTGAGAATCTATCCAATATCGTTTTGAACAGTGACTGATTTCTTTCAGTTCTTTATTGGTGATGCAGTCGTCATATGGAGGACCTGGGTCCTCTGGCAAGACCAGACGTGGACAATTATTATACCAGTGCTTCCCTGGATCGCATCATTCGGTACGTGGGCCTCGGCCTGAACGTTTTGATAGACACTTACGACGAACTAGGTACCTCCCTTAATATGTTTCGGACAAACGCTATGGCTGACGCAAGGAACGGGGAGAACTTTTTCCGCGTTGGAAACTGCCGCATGGTTTACTGAACTCGCATCATTCGCCCTATCTGCCACCTCCAATGCTCTCGCAACAATTATGATCGCTTACAAGGCGTGGTATGCGTGCACATCGACATCTTTGATGATGAAATGATGAACATATATCTGTACGGGCAGCATCGTCGGGTAATCAAAGAAACCCTCGGATCGTCAAACACGATCGACAAAGGTAGAAAGAGTACTGGTTGAATCTGGCCTAATCTACTTGATAATCTGGGTTTGTTTTTGGCTTCCCGGACCGATGCTATTCCTAACTCTCTCTATTCTTCAGTGCCTACAAATAGCCCGTTATTTTACATCGGACAAACACATTCATGCACTATGGCCCCACCATAATCATATTGTTGATCATTTCATCGCTTCAGGCTGGGTCTGTCGTATGTTTCGCTTGCGCCACGACGGAATTCAAATGTACGAGTACTAACATCACTTGCTTTAGGGGATGTATCCTATAAATAATCATCGTTATTGTTGAGCTTCAGCGTACCATTTGGGACGCTCCCCGACGCCTCGGAACACCTCTCAACCATTCGTTTTGCATCATCTCGTAATGGGAGCAATGTGGAGTCTGCGTTTTGAATCTCAAGAGATCACATCTCAAATCCAGTCAGCACCTCATTCATTTAGTCAGAGTACCGCGCAAGTTCGATCCATCAGCCTCATTGGTGACGAGGCGGGTCGGATAATTCCACGGATAATTTTTGAGAGCAAGCCATTTTCGGTTACTCCGTAATCGCAATTGCATATTTTACTCATGCGATGCGACTCGAGTCGCTACTAGAGTGTCTTCAGATGCAATTCATTTCATACAATAGCCTTTCTCGTCTCTGTAATTATCTAATAATACACGCATTCTGTAGCCCATGGCCATGGGCCTTCGATTTGGAAGCATTGGCCGTAAGGAAATGAGGCTTATTGGCGTGGCGCCCAGGTCTTGGAGAGGGATGCCAGACCTTGTATCCTTGCTTGATATTCGCTGCTATGAAGAAAGGTGCCTGGAGTTCTATCCAATAAAGATATTCCGCAAGACCAGCCGTTTGGAGGGTACGGGAACGTGCAAAAGTGACTGGTCTTCCATATATGGAACGCCACAGCTCTACATTGGGGCGCGTTCCTTCTACATAAGTACGGATACACGTTCATGGTGCTTACACAACAACGTCGTGTCAATCCGACTCTCTCTTGAACCGTCTCGTCTGTCCAACACCGAAACTGGTCCGCAATCAACAGCTCCTTGCAGTCATCTTCGGGAACCTAAGCAGTCATGAACGTCAGTGCAGGAGAACATAAAGAGTGAATGAATCATACACGGAATTCTCGCCTTCGCCTTCCTCCCATAGTCGTTTGGTTGTCTACCATTACAACACGAGCATGATGTTTGATACCGAACTATGCGTCGGTGAAGTACTGGTTGGCCGGTGACAGACACCATGCTGTTTTCTGGTCAAGGCGGGTGAGCGAGGAAGAAGGTCAACGGAGAGCGTGTCGATATAAGCACCGTTGCACACGTTCAGGTAATGACCTACACAGTGTCCGATTCCGTGGTGGAAGTCTATCCCGTCCATGAGCAATCAGCCACGCCACTGTGCGAAGAAGCAGCCGAAAAAATGGTCACTTACTTAGCCCCGTCTTACCACCAGGCGCTCCTCATATGTGCATCATGAGAGTAGATAGTCCGATCCTGCGATACGTGAAGAGAGCGATATCCAGTCTTCAAATCAAGAAGCATCTATGGTGACAGAGTACTTCTGGCGCGTCTGCGCTACTCGCAAATGGTTCGCAGTCAGCATCTCTGGGTCCCCGCGGTGAGAGATATCGACATTATAAAACCTTCGTTCAGTCAATTGGGCGCAGTATCTCTGGCCCCCTGAAGTACCCTTGCAAACACACGCTCTCGGTCTCTGATAGTGTGCCAAGATTTTGTCCGATATACGATGGTCAACAAAGCAGACAAACGAGTTGGGCAGCTGTCCGCTCACCCGTCTCTGTGCTTGCCACGTCCGTCCCGCCGTCACGTCCGGGGGCGGGCGCCGGGGTCCTTCGATAGACCTGGAACACGCAGCAGAATAGAAGACTGAGGCAGCACCGGATCCTTCTCGATCACGGTGGTATCCTCGTGGCTGAGCAAATCAGGCCGCCCCGTAGTCTAAGCACAACTGTTGGAAGAAGTCAAGTTTCCACACGATGAAGGGTTAGCTACCTAGACGGACCAACGACAGGGGTGAGTTCTCTTACCTGCAAATCTCTCCACTAGGAACAATCCTTTTCCCCCCGTTCAGCCCGTCCCCATCGTGAGAAGCGCCGGACGACATAGGTGCTATCCCGAATGTGGGGCTCCCCGTTAAGTTCTACGGCACTGCCGGATATGAGTTAGAAGGCCGTGATAGTCTGTGTTTGCTATCGTTAGATTATGAGAAAGACGCAGGGTCATAGAAGTAGGACCTCTTCGGCGGCTTCACCGATAACTGCACTGGCAAGAAATCAGTGGCGACCAATAGTCTGTTAGTAGTAATTTTGTTACACGCACTTTTGCCTTCGATGTCTTGAGATAACTCGGGGCGATATTACCAATCCTACTCCTCGATCCCCAATGCACTGGAACGTGAACGGCAAACAGGACCATATTCCCGTCAAGAGGTACCAGCACGACGGAGAACAGAGTCAGAAACACGTTGAAACCCTCGCGCGAAGGTGAGAAGTGTGAGATTCAAGGGTGAGTTTTGGCCACACCTGGCGGGGGCATCATAAGTTTCAGGGCCAGCGTCATCCGTGGATGGAATGTGTGAGGGAATAATGATCTCGTCCTCGACATCCTCACTAGTTTACAGAAAAGGCTGGATGGTTAGTCAGCTGAGAAAGGATGGAAGAAACAAGAGGTGAGCGTACGGGTCTCAAGTTCAAGCTCCGACTCAAGAGCTTCAATAGTTCCAGTAGCCTTCCAATCATGCCTGGCAAACAGATTTTAAGTGCTCACCAAAGGCATGCTTGAAGGATTTTCTGGTCAACTCGACTTATGTACGGATCCTGGTCATGATGGACCTCCACCACGACTGTCCGAATGGCAGGGATTTTCGGAACCGTTCGGATATTAGCAAAATCAATCATTTTTCATCAAGTCTTCGAAGGATTAGGATAAGTGGCATCCAGAAAGTTGCTTCAAAATATGAGATGGCGCGATGTTGACATTTGTTTGATCCCGCTCATGCCGCTAGTCCTTCGCCAACCGTGAGTACTGTGGGGATTCCATTTCCAAGCTGGTAACCTTGACCGCTTGTCTTTCTTCGCAACGCCAGTGGAGAGCAACTACTACATGTTTTTCTTCATCCCCGGGCCTACGTGATTAGTGGACATGTAACTTCGGTTCTTCCCATAGAATTCAAGCGATTCTGCGAAGTTCAGACTTAATCTTCAAGCTAACCGAGAACCTGACGACGACTCACCTTCTCGAGTGCTGGGAGTTTTTTATCATTCTTTCCCTCTGGCTCTTCCTGCAATAGGACGAGTACAACTTCACGCTGTACATACTTTTACTGGCCGTATTATCATTCAACCTGTCAACTTGATACTACGTTATTCTGCTTCTGGAATCTGCGGATTGAAATCATATGTTGTGCCCGCAGCCTACTACTACTAATAGGCATGTCTATGAGACTTATCGAGCGGCCTTGAGCGGAAGTAAGACAGACTATATGATCTTCAGTGCTCGGCTCTGATTTCGTTATAAAAGCTTTTTCAATATTTTCCTTGATTTATCCTCATCGACTCCCTCAGCTCACCAGGAAGACAGTCCGCGCACCAATGTTCGCCACTCGCATCTTGTCTTGCTCTCTTCTCTTCCTGACCTTCGGGTTGACCTTTGCGAGTCCTACTCCTATTGTTGAGAAGCGCACCTTGAACATCACTCGTATTCAACATACGTTGGGCAACCTCGAGAACGCAATCAACCCTATCTTGAGCCAGATAAGTACGTCTGAGAATTTATCCTTCTCGGAACAAATCTCATTGAAAACGCCTTCACAGCCCATCTTACCCGCCAACCGAACCGGCATCAACTTTCAAAACCTCAACCCTCTCGTCACACAGGTCATCGATGCCGTCAACTCCGCTACTCATGACCTTCGCGGATTCAGGAACTCCGGGCCACGCGATCTCATCGTGGAGAGGCAGTCGGCCGGTGGGCAAGCCGTTGCGGAACAGCTCTCTGGGATCGTCTCCGTAAGACTTATCCCGTCGTTCAGGCAGTCCCCTACGTGCTGACCGAAATACTACTATGTTAGAGCATCACTACTGCCTTCGGTGGCGGACAAGGAGGGTACGGCTCGTACGGATCGCCCTATTCGTCCCACTCTAGCAGTGGCGGCGCTAGCATTCACAACCTGTATAGCTCCCTCGATGGTTCCCTCGGTGGGCTGCTGTACGTCGTGGAAGGTCTTCTTTGGTGGAGTGCTCAAGCTCGTTGCCGGATTGTAAGCGTCTTCTTGCAATCCGCCGCTGTTTACTCAATTCGGAACATCTCAGGGTTTATGATCTTGCGAATCTGCTGAGAAACTTGGGCTTTGGCACCACCCGGTCTGCTCTTCAGCTCTAGAGTCTAGAAGATCACCAAGAGCCGTCTCCGCTCACAATTCTAACCTTCATTCGTTCGCACACGATCTCCTCCCTCCTTCTTTTCGGCAGTGTTTGAAGATATCAATTTGTTGGTATGCACTCTTCGTACGTTCCTTTATACATGTATATACTTTAGTACTTTCCTGTTTTACACCTTAATGTTTTCATACTTGAACCCACATGACGCTCAGTTTCTTTCTTAGTATCGCCACATTAATTGCGGCAGATACGAAACTGACGAGGTCTATACATGGCGAACATCAAGGATATGGGTCTAGTAAGTCCATCGGGCCTCTCCACGAAACAGACGCGGCGGGTCATTTTCACGTTTCCGCTGACTTCCTCACCCATCTGGTTTCGCCTATTGAGAGGAGTCATCGATTGTAGAGACGTTAAAATCGCCCAAAAAGTGGATTTGATTGAGTAAAACAGTGGAAGTGTCATGGATATTTACTTAGCTAGTCTCACCCTACCTCGTAAATCTTTACTTTTCAATTGACGTCGTTGAAAAGTATTCTGTGGCTGTGTTCTGGTCATCGGAACACCTATCCGAGAAAGGGCTGAGGTCAGCTTACAGCTACAGCACCGCTTTCTACAGCTCTTTCGGCTACCGCTTCTACGCTGATACTTCTCTATACCTTCCGGTGACGCCTCGCGCTCGCTTGAAGGTATTTCTGATTCGAAGTGAACCTAAGTTAGAGTTTGATCTGGATTCCCTGAACGCGCCTCGTGTTCACTTATCTTTTCTTTAACGCCGCTCTCCGAATTTCTCACTGACCTTAACAGCATGAATCTGCGGATTATGACGTTTCGACTTCTTCACTAAAAAGATATGAAAGTAACAAGCAATACCGCAGTCAAGTCGCAGTTATGAAGTTTGAAGTGCGGTGCTTGTGCGGTGCTGTGCGTGGGAGCAACGTAGGAGACATGTAAAAATTCCTGATGACTCGTCAATTCAGTTTTGCCTCACCCGATCAGCATGCCGCAGCAACCTTGATTAATGATATAAAGCAAGCTTCAACAGCTAGTGAACCGTTATCGTTTCTGTCTGATGTCTTCTACGTGGTCACCTCTGCACCTCCGTACTCCCCTCACTCTGAACCGCCGCTTTCCGATCTGACTGCCAATGCAGCAATCACCTCTGAGAATGGTGGTCCTCCTCCTCCTGCAACCAATCCCGGAAGAGCCATGCTCTCCGATACGCGCTCTTCACCTTGCCGTTGCGTCCAAACAATATGATGTGGTACAGTTGCTCATTGACTCGGGAATGGTAACCGGCAAATACATTATCATGTTGGGGGAACACACCACTTTATACAGCTATCATGTCCCATGATTTGGTTATGGCGAAACAGCTTGTTTCCGTTGGCGCTGATGTCAACGCATGGAGTATGCAGCATTGCTGTGCTGCGACCAGAAGGGTGCTCTACGAACCTCTGTATCCATGCGATTTCCCGCACTTTGGACATGAACAAGTACTCCTAGCTGCGTTCGAGGAGCAGGGCACTAGTAATATTGAGAAGCTGGTGAAGAATTTGAGAGGCGACACGCTTATCTTCGCCGTCCGCACGCCTCTTAGGCTGCCGCGAGTACGGGGCAGATCGCTCTCGTGAAGCTTCTGCTTGAGCAGTACTCCGCTGCCCATGAACTAGTGGCGCCCGACGGCCAGACAGCACTCCGGCTTGCTGCATCCGGGAAAACATCGCGAAGTAGTGGCGATCCTTCCCTCTTTGCGTGCAGGGGCTTTTCAGCGTCTAAGATGTACGTCCGCCTTTTCGATGCACAATTACGTCGCAATTTCCTAAAAATCATTACCCTAGATCGCTCCAGAATAGCGGTGAGACGTATCAAAGCCATAACTCATCAGTTGTACCGAGTTGGCAATTTCTTCCCTTTACAGCGTTCCCAAATTCTTCCTTTGGACAATCCCGAAGTACACTTGGAAGAACGGTCGCCATATCAGCAAGTTTCTTCTTTTACCACTTGCCCAAGTTCGTGTTCTACGACTTTCCCAAGTTTCTGATATGTGATGTGGAGTGGAAATATTTAATCAAAGAGATCTTACGCTCCATCAAGCGCTTATCAGTCGGCATCTTTGACCTCCTCGTCCGTCACCCTGAAGCAGGTCAAAGTAGCCTTTGACCGCCTGCTTTCCTTTCTACATACGGTCGCGATGGCGATCTGGACATTCCTGAAGAACGTCACACTTCAGGATGTGTGGAATGCTCTCGTCGACCTTGCACATTCCATATTCGTTGATCTCCCTCGTGCCATTTGGATTGGCTTGATAAGAGCACTCTACCATGTCCTTCGGGACTACCTAGGGCTTATCGTGGATTTTTGGTCGTTTTTTTTGTTAGATTGGCAACCTACGTCCCAAAGCAAATCTTGAAATATCTTGCGCGAGATTGCTGCGGTGATCATTCGTTTGAGCAGGAGATATGGTTGTTGATCAATCCGAAGGCCCTGATGGCATGAGAGCTATGGAGCTATAGTTACTTTGCCGTGCTGTGAAGATTTGTTGTTTCTATTATTGATGTAATTCCTTAGATTGGAATTTTTACTTTACTTACGCTAAACCTCATACAATG
>RZIO01000005.1:3001839-3073463 GCA_004338095.1 Gloeostereum incarnatum
TGTTTTTGTTTTTGATTTTGTTTTTGCATTGATACCCCTTGCACTTGCACTTGCGTCACGCTCCTTTTTGTTTGTTTTTTTTTTGATATTTTCACTCATTTTTATCATCACCATCTTTTGAATTGAATTGGATTGGATTGCTTTATAGTTATATATGATCTGGATTATCGATCAAGAGAATCCGGTGCCTCGTTCTCTTCCTCTGCTGTGGTGAGGAGAAAGGAAGGAGTGAGTCCTCTCAACGCCCCTGCCAATATGCCGACGATTTATTTTAGTTGAATCTGAACTCGTTTGAATCTCTGAAAGGATAATGTCTTCCTTATTCGGGTGATCAAGGGGTATGTACCGCCACAATCTCGATCGATGGATCCAAAAATTTCTTCCACAACCCACGACGACCATGTCCTCCGATCTACAGCCCTACCAAACCGAGTTGATCGACCACGCAATGTCCGTGGGCGCCCTCAAATTCGGCACCTTCACGCTCAAATCAGGCCGGTGCGTGCTCTCCCCATCCTCCCAAGAATAAATTTTTTGTCTCAAAACCCAAAACCCCACCGCCCCATCCCATCCCGTCTGATACTAGAACATCCCCCTATTTCTTCAACGCCGGCCTCCTCAACACCGGCCCCATACTCAACGCCCTCTCCACCGCATACGCCGCAACACTCTCCTCCTCCCCCTTCTTCCCCCCCTTCGACGTCCTCTTCGGACCAGCCTACAAAGGCATCCCATTCGCCGCCACAACAGCCCTCCAACTCCACATCAAGCACAACATATCCGTCGGCTTCGCGTATGATCGCAAGGAGGCGAAGCACCACGGCGAGGGGGGTCTCACGGTGGGTGTGTCCGTCAAAGGGAAGAGAGTCGTCATATTGGATGATGTGATGACCGCTGGGACCGCCGTGCGTGCCGCGATGGATCTTGTGCAGCGGGAGGGCGGGGAAGTGGTCGGTGTTGTGCAGTGTCTCGATCGGGAGGAGGTCGGGAAGGATGGTGTGAGCAGCACGGTGGAGGAGGTGGAAGGCGTACTCGGTCAAGGACGCGTAAAGTCAATCTTAAAGATGAGGGATCTCATGGCATGGCTGGAGAAGAATGGAAGGAAGGAGGAGAAGGCTAAGATGCAGGAATACTGGGAGAAGTACGGACTCAAACAGTGAACTAGAAAGACAATGTATGTTACTTAGCACCCGAAGCGAAGAAAGCTTTGAGAAGAGATGATTATTGTACGGCCGATGAAAATCCTATAAAGAAAGAAACAAAGGATATAATATAGCTAAAAGTCGTACCCCTCTACTTTGAACATCTTCCCGTACTGCAGATAGCTGTCCATGATCTTGAGGATAGACTCGGGAAGGCCCATGCTGATGACGGTGAACGAGATTTTGGCGTGGCCATGGATCTGGCCAAGTTTGAAGAATGCGCGAGCGATCTGAGTGGGATACTACGGGACATCCATTAGCAAGATGGAACAAGAAGCGGAGGATAAGCACTCACAGTCATTTCCGTGTAATCGGCATACTGATACGCAGCGACCCTTATCGCCGTCTGTATCGACCTCTGGATGTCCCCTTCCTCCGCGTACATCTCCATCAGCTTCGCCCAAGGCTTCACAGAGTACCGAGGAGAGTCCAGACATCGCTGATACGCCTCTTTGGCCTCCTCCTTGTGGTGCAGTCGAATCCCGAGGTCTCCCAGAATCTCCCACTCCAGGCCCGTCTTGCGGTAAGCAACGTGCTGCGTCTTGAAGTGCGCCACCTCCGCGCGGAAGATCGTCCAGACACGGAGATCCTAAGGGTGGTCAATCAAAATGGAACCCGCAAAAAAAATGCAACAAACATACCTCATACAAAACCATGAACAGATTGTCCAGCCATCGCTCGCACAGCCGTTTGTTGCTGAACGAAAACGGCTCCTGCGAAGGTACTGCCGGTGTCTGAGGCTCCTCCTGCTCCTCACCAGCAGCAGCCTGAACGGGCTTCTCCAACCCCTCCGCCTGCGCCTCTCCACTAAACCCGTTCGTCTGCACCGGCGAATCTGTCGCTTTCTTCACCCCTTGCTCATCCATCGACCCGTCCGACTCTGTCGAGAACCGGATCGTCGGGATCGCCCCCTCGCCAGTACCCAGGTCCGTCGGCGGAGCATGCGGCGAAACCATCCCTCTCGTCGACGCCTTATCATCATCTGCCAACGTCGTCTCATCCGAGATCGTCGAATTCCTGTTGTTTCCCCCTTCAGGGACACCCGTCCCATCCTCGTGGATCACTACCCCGTTCCCGTTCACCTTCTGAATCTCGCCTTGCGCCTTCTGCATCCGGTACTCCTCCTCCATCACAAACACACTGCTCCGACTCTTCAGCAGCTCGTCCCAACCAATCTGCGACACCAGCCTCGTCAAAAGTGCATAGGCTCTCGCCCAGGTTCCTCTCAGTCCAGGCGCCGGAAGACGCTGAAGCGTCGGATCCGCCTCGTCATCCTCGGTCTTCACTCTATCCGGCAGAATATCTCCGATCATTCGTTGGAAAGGTAGATGGACGCGGGAAGGGGCCAGATTGCGGTGGGCGTCCCGGCCGTTGAACGTGAACATGGGGCAGGAGTTGAGCGTGAGGAGGGCGGATTCGTACTGTCCTAGGTCGATGTAGAGCTCTGTGAGCTTCTCCCAGGTGACGAACTCGCTCGGGGCACAGTTGACGGCCTGACGAGCAAGTTTGACAGCCCATTCATGTTTGCCTTTGGAGCGAAGGAAGTCACACTGAACGTGGAGGAGGGTATATGATTGTGGGTTCTGTCGGAGCGCAGCAGCCATGATTTGAACAGCTTTCACTTCCTCATCTGCAATCGGAATGAGGGGAAGCGACAAGGGAACATGAAAAAGAACATACTCATTCCAATGTAGCTCTTGGCTAGTAATGACGCCACCTCTGGTTCCCGGGCAGAGAGCTTCTCGAACAAGTTTGCTGCCTGCTGGTATCTCCCACTGTCACCAAAGTACTTCATGATTCCAGCAGTGAGGTGGTTGGCAACAACTGTGGCAACCTGAATTTCAGGATCAGAGCCGACTTGCCAGCCTAAAACACGGTCAGAATCAGACAAATTCAAACAGAAATGTACGAACCTTTCGAGAATAAAGCCTCAGCTGCTTGAAGGAAACGGATCTCGCCTTCTGGTGTTGTGATTGGGTCGAGTTTGCGGTAGGCTTCGAGCCAGTAGGTCGGGTCGTCGCTATACAGGATTGCCCGAAGAAGAGCAGAGACATAGGTTTCTTGCCAGAGGTCGAGTGTAGCTTCATGCCTGAGCGCGGCGTATCAGCAAGTTCCTGTTAGCTTGTTAATGACGCGTACCTCTCTCCTCGGAGGTCGACGACATATGCATTCACCCCGCCAGGAATCTTGACGTCTACTCGAATGTCGACCCGCGAGAAAGCATTGAAGCAGCTGAAGCATGTGTTCAGCACCATGTTTCACCATATAACAGCGAACTGAACGCACCAGTAGCATCCGTTCTTAACTTTCCACGTCGACTGCGTGGAAAACCAAGCCGAATTGTCCTCGATAGAATAGGTCAGAGAGTTTATATATGCTGCCAGAGATGCTGATGAGGACGCGTCGACCCCAGATATATAATGATAGGATCCCAGCTGTAAAATCTCGTTAAGGAGCCCGAACAGATATCTAACCGAAACACGTACATCGCGCTGCCCACTCTTTCCATTACTTTTGACAACATGACACAGATCCGGCGGCCCAAGTTCACGAAATGTCGCTGTTTGCTATGATTAACACCTAAGATGGGCTCACACTCCGAGACTCACATAATGCTTCTGTTCGTGCGGTAAGAGCTTCCCCGAGCTCTACCTAGAATACTTGTCAGTATCCAGGTTGTTTCTAATGCATTTTACACTCGCCTCAAAGAGCTCTGGTATATCTTTAAATGCAGCCTCTGCCATGGCAGAGAGTTCAGGTTGTGAGGTCAGTCGCGGTTATGGGAAGAGAGTAGTGCGCGCTTTGTTTGGTTCTACGGAAGTCAACAGCCTCCCGCACAAATATACTGACATATATAGTTATGCACGCCTCATTCAAATGCACTCAATGAAACCTGTAATTTACAGCCCGGAAGGATACATCCAATATTTACCAAGAAAAACATCCCAACTTGATTTTATACGACGCGAAGATCAAAAAAAGCAGTTCGGAGAAACCCTACGCCACAGTAATAGAAAGATCGATGAGTTCATATTTCACATTGAGAAACGGACGGCCTGACCTAAAATAACTTTGAAGAGTATTTCTGGTATGTTATATTCAGACCTTCATTCCCCAAGTCCCGGAATCCGGGAAAGGCAGGCGAACGCCCCATCCACGCCGGTAACGTGAGACGCTTCAGAGCCGCCTGGGGAACACCACTCCGAAACCGACTCTTGATCATCTCCAGTAAAATCGGAGCGTTCGTCGCATTGAACAGCCCACTACGCCTCGAGGAAATGTGAAGATGGGCGAGGCGAGGAAGAAGGATCTGCGGAGAATCTTCTGACTCGATGGAATATCCGGGACTCGGAAGTGTGAGGCTGCGTATCCAGCCTCTGCATAGCTTCTGTGCATTCCAATAAGAGACGTACAGCGCCCACGTAGGCGAAAGCACGTAGGTGAGGTCACGGACTAAAAACATCATCCCTAAGGCGCTGATCAAATCCGCGTTGTCTATCAACACATCTTCAAGCGTCAATGCTTCGATTGCGCATCCCGATCTTTGGATAAAAGAAGTGAGCGCGTTCCCCGGAGGCTTCAGAGAGTTCTTGAGTACCAGCGTTTTGAGATTGGGAAGCGTAAGAATACGAAGAAAGTGCCAGAGCCTGTACGAATGGACAGATGACTCTAGAGTGAGTGAAGTGATTGTCGTAGAATATACATGATGCGCGTCTTGTGGCATAGGCATGGTAGAGTGCGTGTGATGGCATTTTAAGGATAGTTTCTGCAGGACAGGGCATCGACCCGTGATCTCGATGCTGTTAAGAATGGAGCATATATGGACTTCGGAGAGGTCTTCGCACCCAAGCGACAACACAGTAACACTATCTGTAAAGCGATAGGCAGAAGGGCCAGAGAATATTGGTACCCTGCCAGTATGGCGGTAAACTTTCAGCTTGGGGGAAAGACACAGTGGACTGGACATTCGAAAGGAATGCGGAGTTTGAGGTCGACGGAACGGGACATGCAGATGAAAAACCTGCAGCGACGTTGATTCTCCGCCTCCAGGCAAGAAATTGAATGCATAGCTTGGGAAGTTAAAGATTCGCAATTCTTCCCATCGCGGGGAGTGATCGCAAAGCGCTTTCCATAGGGACAGAGAGTTCTCCCGTTCGGACAAGGAAATCGCTTCGGACTCCGGGAAGCGGACGGTGATGGAGAGAGATCTTTGTTTAGATCGACGGAGGTACACATTAAGAGGCCGCCGTATACGCGCAGAATCAAAATTGTGGCCTAAGGTGTCCTCCTTCCACATATCATCCAAGGGTAGATAGATCTGCGACCACAAGATAGGCGTAGACCGCATGATCTTCATCCAGTATTTGCATACTCTCTCCAGCTTCAGATTAACCAACCGACGTTCAGGCTTCGAGACATCACAGGACTGTTGAATCATGAATCAGCCCAGGATTACAGCTTAGATAGCTAAAGATCTGCGTCAAAATCTCCCAGGGGAGTCGACGGATTGGTGAAAGAATAGACGAGCACTGATATTCGTGTGTCTGGAGCCATTCCCTCTCAGACTCCAACCTGAGGAGGCTCCTTCGGAGACGAACAATCTCCGGGTCATACGTCGCGACGATCCGACGAGTCTTGTCAATCTCCTGGGTGATTGAGTTTTTCTCAGATGCTTCCAAAGGTGTGTAGGACGCATGAAGGTGTCGTATAGGTATACGAAGGAACTCGCCTTTATCGAGGGGAATGTCAGGAAACATATGTTCAGCTCAAACAAGCCTCAGTAGGCCTCAGTGATGGTTTGGTTGTAAGCGGGAAAAAGTGAGTCACTCTCGGATCACCGTCTACGTATGACGTAACTCGGCCTGATAAAGCAGCGGGCCAGTGGAATTTGTGGAACGCTACACTGCTACAGCACTATGTACTTCGCGGGGAACAAAGAATGGTAACATGTACTATTATCAAGGATATACGAGAAACTCCGCGTCAAAAAGTGACCCGAAAAGAGTGAAAGATATGAATCGTTATTGCAAGACCGCTGTCCGAGATATCTCTAGACAAATGCGTCAGAGGCAATGTGTTGAGAGAGAGAGGTTACGTACCTTTCCATCGAGCCTTCGAAGAGCGAGCGGGTGGATGCAATTAGATGACTGGCGTGGCAGTGGCAGGGAGTTGACTGTTAAAGAACGTTCAGCACAGCGGTTTAGAACAAGCATATCGTCCATCCAACGTACGTGACAACCCTCGACTCGGTGAGTTCAACCATGAAAGGAGAGGCGGGCACCAAGGAGTGGAACACCCTAGTGACAGTGAAGGTTGCAGGAGCAGAGGTCGCTGCTTCAGCGGCCTCCTCACGCTCGATCTGTGATGGGTCATGAGACACGATTTTAGAGGGGGCGAGTAATGTACGAACAACCGCAGCGCTGGCACCGATGGCAAGGGCAAAAAAGAGAGCGAAGATTTTCATGGCGGAAATGCGAGTGTCAAGAACGGGTGGTAAAAAGGTATGCGGATCGGTCTTAAAGTGTTCTTGCTGATATAGTGTGGTATCCGGCTTTCGGAAGTGATGCCAGGCGACCGTCGGACGACTTGTCCAAAGCGTGAGAAGGAGTGCGAAGGGCCGGATGAGATGTTCCTCAAACAAGGGTAAAAACATTGATCAACTTGGCACATAGTTAGTTTCAAGTTTCCAGCACAGAAATTCCTGACTATCTCCGGTTGACGAACAACGATCAACGGGTCTTCCCAGCCCAGGTCCCTAAGATAAATTTCCCTCATCCATCTCTAGGTGACCAGGGCTACTGCGTAGGATTCTGAGGAAGAGAACACCCAGGTTTCCGGAAACCCAACCCGCGATGCATTCCGTAGCAACATGATGTTCTGTTGAGTCTCGGCTTCACATGGGACTTCACTGCGGAAATGAACCCCTCCTACAACGGAGCCGGTACTTCGCGCTTAGCGCTGAAAGGCATCAGAGATATGTAAGCATGAGCAGTCCGGTCCAGGGGCGCATTCGATGGAAATAAGTACGGTCCTTGAAGCTACAAGGTCAAGCTTCGCTGGCCTTCTTCAAGGTGCTAAGGGATAGTAAATGGGGACATCGCAAGGACTCCCAGCTCAGTACTCCTGTGAGATATCTGAAGAGATAAGATTTTTTGTCGAAACGGGATACAGAACGTTCAACGCGCCCTTGGGCCTTTCATCGCCAGCGTTGAGAAATGTTGATGTGATCAGAATCGCCAATTTCGGGCCCGAAGGGAAGAAGGCTCAAGGAGAACGCAACAGTCCGGTCTCTCGCATGAATCCAGAACATTGGTCTTTGGGACCGACAAGAACTTCAAACAAAAACTCGTTCGAAACGAGATGGAATTGATGGAATCATCAATGCGCGACATGATCATCATGCATCATGATCAGTGCCCGTGGGGGAGATACTGATTCAGCCACGCCACGTGAGTACTCTTCAGAAATTCCGCTCGCAGAAGCCGGCGTGCATGGCCGCTTCTCAATTTCCCTGAGTATCCAGGATACTAAGTCCTCTTCGAAGTGGAACCATATCAATCTTCCAATATCGCTACCAGTATACCACATATTCGGTGAAAAATGCCCTACATAATCTCCAAAGGGCTCTCATAGCCGAAGGGCTAATAAGTCCTCGGGACTCTCGGTGAGTCGGTGAATACCATCCAAGTTACATACAGTACTAATAATTCCCGTCGGTATAGTAAGTTTGATTGTCCGTCGGTCTGTGTTTAACTGCAGTTTGCCAGCGTTTGCCTTGAGCTCATATCTCTCCGCAGTTCGTGCCTTGTTCGTGCCATTTCCTGAGTCGTGGCAGGCCAAGATCAGAAATTTACTTTTATGGAGCTGCGATCCAACTGCGATCCTCGGAGACGTCATTCGGGGAAGGCGTACCCCTGACTTGATCGCCTGAGGCAAATATGCACTCCCCCACGGCTTCGAAAACGAGTTGAGAATGGTCCCCTGGATAATATGTAAACGAGAAGGCAAGCGTCTACCGCTTTCTGACGATCTACATGGCAATACTACATCCGGATTAAGAGTAACGGGCGCTGACAGTATTGTAGTAGTCCTATACTAATAGTAAGTAACATGCGTACTACACAGACGTACACTAGCCGTGGGTACTTGCATCCTTCTAACGACATCTGATCGGAGATAACTTGTAGAATTTGTCATATCACAGTTCCCATCGACTTTTCACGGATGTCTTGGAACCACGTCAGAACAGGTCAGAACAATGTGGCCGGAGGTACATCTCTTCAGGGACGCACTCCTTGAGTCGGAACACTGTTTGCGGACCGACTCCACTAAACCTGAGAAATTTCCTCTCGGAAAATGTTTCCGAACGTCGTGCGATCCAAAGTTTCAAGTCCACAAACGTCTAGAGCTCCAGTCGGTGAAACGAGCTAATATAAGAAGGGACCCGTTATTCTCTTTTCGGTATCGGACTACTCGTCCCTTTCCCTCCTTCGTTTCTTCCGGAATGTTTCCCGCACGCTCCTGCTCCTCCTTCATTACTCTCGCTCTGCTCGTAAAGAGCACGGTGGGCGCTATTGGGCCCATCGCTGACTTGGTCTTGACCAATGCTGTGGTCAGTCCGGATGGCTTCGAACGCTCTGCCGCTACCGCTGGAGGAGGAGTAACAGGTGACCTTGTCACAGGCAACATCGTAGGACCTTTCTCTCCGACGTAGATATCAGTTTGCTGATATGTATGTCTATCATGTTAGGGCGATACCTTCCAGCTCAATGTTGTAAACAACCTTTCCGATGATACCATGCTTGTCGACACTTCCATCGTGAGCCTTTTGCTTTACTTCCCGCATTAGATACTTACTCCGCTGTGTTTTCTAGCACTGGCACGGTTTCTTCCAGAAAGGCACCAGCTGGGCTGATGGGTACGTCGACCTCGACAACAGGTTTCTGACGAGATGTGCTGATCAGCGATTTAGCCCGGCGTTCGTTACACAGTGCCCCATTGTGGCGGGCGACTCCTTCCTTTACACATTCGAGGCCGCTGACCAAGCGGGAACTTTCTGGTACCACAGTCACTTGTGTAAGTGACTTTTAGCTACTACTCGAGCGGCGTAACTTATCTAACTTTGATGTCTCACAGCCACGCAATGTACGGCTTTTGCTACTGCTCATTATGTTGATCAACTCTTAATTTCGTCCAGATTGTGATGGTGTTCGTGGCGCATTTGTTGTCTACGACCCCAATGATCCCCACCTGTCTCTCTACGACGTGGATGACGGTATGGTGCTTCCTGAGTTTTCCAAGCACAACTCCTCACTATTATCGAAACAGAATCCACAGTCTGGACATTGGCCGACTGGTACCATGATCCCGCCCCCACTCTCGTGATCCCGTGAGTCTGATTGTTTTCCTCCTGAAAGGAGCGAAGGCTAAATTGACGTGTAGAACACCGGACGCCAATCTGTTCAACGGTCTCGGACGAAGCGCTTCGGGTACCGCGACGGAACTCGGTGTTGCGACTGTTACTTCTGGAACGCGGTATCGCATTCGTCTTGTCAACATTGGTTGCGATCCCAATTACGTTTTCTCCATTGACGGACATACGATGTACGATCATATGGTCTGATGGGTACTATCTCGTGGCTGACTACGGCAATTGCAGGACGATCATCGAGGTTGACGGTGTTAACCACGAGCCCCTTGAAGTCGATTCCATCCAGATCTTCGCCGGACAACGTTATTCCTTCGTCGTAAGTCGACCGTCGCCTTCTTTGTGTTCTGATCATAATATCATTCCGTAGTTGGAAGCCAACCAACCCGTCGACAACTACTGTTAGTATTATTTCCTTTTTACGTCGTCTTTTCTTATCGATGCTTGGATTCGCAGGGATCCGTTTCAACCCATCTATTGGTGACCAGGGTTTCGTCGGTGGAATCAACTCTGGAATTCTTCGTTACGAGGGTGCTCCTGAAGAAGAACCGTCCACTGAGTTCGAAGACCCTGTCAACGCGCTGTTCGAAGGCGACCTGGTGGTAAGTAAATTTCTTTCATTGCTCCTCACTCTGGGTCTGAACGTGGTCCCGCTCCATAGCCCCTTGGAAACCTTGAAGTTGTAAGTCACCTTCGTGATGTTCATCTCGGTCACGGATTTATTGGTCGTCACATCCTTAGCCTGGCGCGGCTGGCGTCGGCAATGCCGATATTAACATCAACCTCGATGTTCAGTTCGTACGTCCATCACGTCTTCCTTTCTTCCCGCCCGTAATTATGTCCTTCTAGGCTGGCACTGGATTCACCGTCAACGGCGCCTCTTGGACCTCCCCCAGCGTCCCTGTTCTCCTTCAGATCCTGAGTGGTGCTCAGACCCCCGGCAGTTTGCTTCCTAACGATTCCATCTTCGAACTTGAGGCCAACAAGAGTGTGGAGATTACTATGCCCGGTGGCGTTGTCGGCGGAGGAGTGAGTCTTTCGATGTTGCTCTGCTCCGGAGAATAAGCGACTGATTTAGTGAAACAGCATCCTATGCACTTGCACGGTGTAAGTATTGGGTCTTCATTTCGCGCAGGCGATGGCTAACATTCGGCATGCTTATCAGCACACTTTCGATGTCGTCCGTGTTGCTGGCAGTGAGGAGTACAACTACGTGAATCCAGTATGTCCTCGCATTCTGGTTCCTTTCCGCTCTTCTGATGCGTTTATGATTGCAGCCCCGTCGTGATGGCAAGTCCCAGGCCATTGTCTCTCCGCCATTCTCCTTCTGATTGATTTGCACTTTAGTCGTCAACATCGGAACCGCCGGCGACCAGGTCACTATTCGTTTCTTCACCGACAACCCGGGACCTTGGTTCCTCCACTGGTAAGTCACAATGTCTAATTATCCCGTTCACGTATTAATGATTCTTCAGCCACATCGACTGGCATCTTGAGCTGTGAGTGCTATCGGTACCTACCACATTTCGACAACTGATGATTTTTTAGTGGTTTCGCAGTCACCTTTGCTGAGCGTGAAGACGAGTGGGTCTCTACCAACGCTGTTCCCAGTACGTCCTTGTATTCCACTGTCTTTCTTTGTCCTGATTGTCTGCTCTTTCAGCTGCTTGGGATGCACTCTGCCCCCGCTTTGCGGAAGCAGGAACGAGCGAAGATTAAATAAAAAACATTCCTGAAAATGCCACATAGCACAATCCCTTGTCCATGTCCATTACTGCCCACGGACTCACCTTCGCTCTTTCTACTCATCACGTACATACATACATACATATTTTTGGGATGGCAATTTTTCTGTGGTGTAAATTACTTATATTCAATTATTACTCATAGAATGCAGTGTGGAATTGTGACTGCGAATATCGCTTTTGTTTCCGTTGAGGCTCATGAGGGCGCCGCAATGTAATGAGCGCCGCTGTGATTCCACTGACAGACTTAGACGTTTCTAGTAGTCCTGGTGTCCTCCATCTTCGACGCAAACATGCTCCTCTCCGGATTCACGGCTATCATTACTTCTCCGTTTACTGTGGCGTTTTGGCGCTTGCTTCGCTCCCATGTTCGGCGAAGGAAGGAGACGTCTGAGCACAGCAATACAGGGACTTTCCTACATACCGAGCAATCCATGCGCTTGTTCCAACAAGGGAAATCTGTCCGCCCTTGGAACAAACGCCACATCCGACCTTGCCTAAGACCAATATTACCCCTCTCCCGACATGAAGCCCACAACGCCGTCGTTTGGGCTGTTCTGGGGCCTCTCCATTCTTTTGGACGTTAGATTCATTGATCCCCCTTAGAAGAATCAAGCCGGTCACTTGTCCTTTCGAGAGACCCAGCACGATTGGCCGACGACAGGTCCCCAAAAAGATACGACGCTACACATATATTGTACACACAAGAACAGGGCATAAGTAAGTAAATCAGGAATTATAAGGAGAAATGCAAGGGTACTAGTCGTAAGAAATCAAGATGTAAGTAAAAAAAAAACGGATTGTAGGATTAAGATGATTTCAGTCCGATGCAAAAAGAAAAAGAAAGGGAAACATTCACTCCCCACCCAGCTCCATCGTATCCAAACCCGTCGCCTCCCCGTCGCCCTCCCTCGTGGAAGGCAGATTGTTCGTTGTCGCAGTAGTGCTCCCCGCCCTCGGCCGAAGAGTCCCAGTTTCTGCGATCCTAGCTCCCCTCTCAACGCTCTCCCTCCTCCTGCTGAGGCTCCGCTGGTTTCTCCCCCTCGTCGGGCGTGAATCCTCTCCATCACGGGCGTTGTGGATATGGTACGACACCGTCGGGCTCCCGAAGGAGGAGCTCAAAGAGGGCGGTGGTACAGAGGGGTAAGATAGACCTCGCTGGGGTGTCGCGCCTAGCCCAAAGACGGGGTTGAACGAGGAGGATGATGGGGGACTGGTGAGGTTGGTGTTGGCGCTCACGAAGCTCGAGAGAGGGTAAGGGGACTCGGAGGATGAGGGTGAGTGGGAGAGCGGGGTGGTGCCCGCCGATGATGTGTTGTTGGAGGGACGGTGGATCTGAGATGGTGGGCGGGGGATAGGTACACCGTGAGTGTGAGGAATGGGCACACCCCCGCGGGTAGGTTGGGGGATGTGTAAGATAGAGGTGGAGGGTGAGACGCTGGAGTATGAGGACGATGATGATGAGGAAGATCGGTGATGCGTAGGCTGGGAAAACGGGTCCACACTGGCTCCAGATAAACCTACAATGTTGTCTATCGGTATACCCAACTATTGTGAAGTCTGTTAGCAACATTAATAGCGGCAAATGAAGATCAGGCTTGCCCGTTTCCTGTGTTCGATGAGCTCCTCCAGATAAATCTCGTTCAACCGGGAGATTCGGATATAGTCCCTCTCGGTATCCACAAGCCTGCCTCTCAGCTGCTCGTTCTCCCGCCTCAGCGTCTCCAACATAGTCTCGGTACTAGGGTCTGCCGGATATCCGTTTCCGTTTACCTGGCCCATCTTCAGTGCAGTGAGCTGCCTAGAAAGCCGGTTCACATGAGACTCTGATTCCGCCTCTAGCGCATTTTCAAGAGATATCTTCTCCTCCCGAAGCTATGTTTTCCTGAGTAGGTGAAGCAAAGTCAATTGCTGAATACGCCCATACCTGCTCCAATTTCCGGCTAAGGACGTTGATGATCCGCTCCTCCTCGGCCTCGTACGCATTAATGAGATCTTCTTGGCCTTTGTTGGATGTGCCACTTCCGCTGCCATTCGTGCCAGAAGAGCTGGAGAATCGGCGCAGAGAGGGAGAAACAGAACGCGACATAGTGTGCCTAAAATTTTCACGAGGATGACTCGGATAATTCCTAGAAGATACACGTCGTTAATAAAGGTATATTTAGCCAGCAATTAGTGAGACATATGTTTTCCGCACCTTTTCGTCACTGGAGCGTTCGCTATACAGGAAAGTCTAGATGTTCTGATGATTTATTAAAGACTGTGACCACAGTCTTAAGGCGGAACTCACTATTATGAACCTCTTCGTCAATGTTGTCGACTGCAACCAACTTACTGTGCGGATTCACAAGAGTTGGGTTATAGTGGGTGTAGTAACGGTTCAACGTTCAAGTTGTATGACTTTGTATTTCGCTTATTTCTGCGTCATACTCTTCCGGCAAACTTCCTATCCCGGAAGTTTTCCGGTCAACTCATCCGACGCCTCAGGAAGTGTTACCTGCTGGAGGACTACTTTATATTTGATGAACTGATCAAGGCATTATAGATGCCATATTATAGAAGACAACATAGATAAGTAAAAGAGACATCCATTGAAATTGAAACAGCATGCTAGTCTGTCTGTCTGGTGCACTTATGATGCAGTAACAGAAAAAACCTTACTCTCATATCTCTCCATCCAACACCTCAACACCATTGGCAGAATGAGATGCTGACAGGATTTGAGACATGCTCCTCCTAGATCTAGCTACAGCTTCTAAATCTCTCCCACCAGCACGAGATGCAAAATGAAGAGTTGATAAGTGTTCTGAGACATCAGGAGAGTCCCAGATGGTGTACTGAAACTGCACAATGACAATGATTAATGTGGGGTATATCCCCTAGAGTAAATGATGTTAGTGCTTATACACTTCAACTCAGGAAGGGAAGAGACACATACTACAGCCTGATTTTGAACTGTTGCAAGAGTTTGAACCACAACTAATATGGGACCATATACCTGGCCTATTACAACTGCTACATGACAATTGGCTATTTGCACTGCCTGAAATACAAAATTTTAGGAACTGTACTATCACGTCAGGATGAAAACAAACCCAGACTATAAGATAGATGAATCCTGATTCGACCAGCAATGAAAGCACTCTTTCCACTTTTGTAGCTGGGGTTGATGATCCAAGTGCTGCCTGGATCACCTGGCGATGCTCCCTGTCATGCAAAGGACCAAAGGTTCAGCATGTAATTATTGAAGATGTCAGTATATGCACATACCATGCCTTCCAAGCAATCATCATTGTCGAGAGTCCATTAGATGCAACGGATAGGGCAATTGATGCTAGTTCAATATTCCAAGGAGCACTTCCAGGGTTCGCAAAATGCTGCCCATCACTTGCACTAGCAATGGCATCTGTCCTGAAGAAGGCAAGAAAGACACCTGTATAGCATTCAGACTTTGCTTGGCATTCAGCTTGTCATATGTACATACCAAAGGATCCAATCCATGGAAGCATGGGTATAACTATTGCCCATTGTCGGTCTTGCCAAAGGACCCATGTCCTCCAGATCACGACAGCATCACCAATTAAGAACTGTACAAAATGGGTTATCAGATTGCTTCTAAAATCCAAGACTAAACTGAAGCTTGACCTCAAAAGTAAACAAAACATCCCGACACAAAGAGGCATTATAATACGATGGAAGCATGTGGGAGGCTTTGTCAGACAATGTCTCTCCATTTCGAGTATCTGTCAAGTGAATAGCCTTGACTTGAATGAGATGAATATAGATGTCCAATGAAAGAAGAGCAGTTGATAAAGCAAGCATGGCAAGATTTATCAAGAGCATGGCGAGTCGGGGACGCGAGTTTTTAACACCTTTGGAGCTTACATTTATACGGTATTAGCATGGATTGATCAAGGACCAAAACTGTAGCATACCAGAGAGAGTACGTGGAAATGGACACCAAGAGAACATATATGCCTGGAGCACTGTCAGCCATCGACTTACTGCTGAAGTTCTCGAAGTATGTATGCTTACCCCAGAATAGTGATTCTGCCATTAGAGAGATTGTGTATTTCACCATGAACTCGCCGTCCCATCGAAGGAGTGCACTTTCAGAGTCCGTCAGTGGCGTCGCCATCGGTGGGGTAAGATCTAAGAGAGAATGTGAGTTTGGCACTGTATCAGACTGTATTGGCGGGGATGGAACAACTTCAGAGGTCCTTATAGCTCGGAAGTATCGCTTCAAAGACATTCAAGGACTCTATCACTGGCAGTCATCTTGTAGATCTTCACGGTTTGAACTGGCAAAATTCATGTTGACGTCCAGCTGACAGCGGCACTGCCACACGTGATGGCGGTGATTCATGATCTGACGACCGAAGCTTCAATCCGTCCAGAAAGACATGAAGGACGTCCGAATTGCCCAAAAATTCTATCAGCCAAAAAATAAATACCTTTTATGAAAGCTAGTATTGAGTGTAACATCACGCTAGTCCTGACTCTGTAGCTTCAGACCAGGTGAGACGAGATGCGAGGTTTAAGAGCGCTCGTCTCTGATCATTGTTCACGCGGCCTTCGAAATGAACGTACATTTCGAGTTGGGCGTTCATTGAAACTCTCAAGCGCAAGTTCGACAAATGAACATCAACGAGTCACCGGTCCCAAGGAAGACTCCTTGATAACTTCCAAGCTTCTTAAGAACCTGCATTCACGCGGGTATCACTATGAGCCCACATCTCCGAGGGCGAAGGTTAGGTCATGACGCGCCAACCATTTCTGTTTTGCTGCTCAGAAAAGCTTCCGTGCGCCTGCTTTGTTTTCCAAGGCATCAGGCGCCCTCGTCGCACGCGCGCTTAACCTATAGAATTGGAGCGCTCAGTATTTTTATCCTGCTTCACACACGAGACTCGCGATCAAGAAGAATCAATAGGTCTAAGTTACCTATCCTATGATGGACAGCTTGTATGGCACAACGGAGATGGCGGGGACGTGGGCCTTTCAACTGACCATTGCTCCCGATATAATGGACAACAGGTTGCTACTTCAAGCTCCTGGCAACGGTGCCAGGCCCGAAACACTCTAGCATTCAACTGTTTGCGAGGAACAGATGGACTAGTTGAGTGGCATGGCTGGATCATACCGGGGCGCCTGACTTCCATCTTGGATCTGGACGACATGGGAAACTAGATTGAACATGCATAGGAAGGTCTGCAATGGAAATATCGGCGTTCCGATCAGTACTACACTCTCCGTTTAACTAAACCTCTTCATCTTAGCTTGAGCCCAGAAAACGACACCAGCTCACGGTGACCTTCACGTCCCATTGCGTGCATGACGGGGAGGCACCGCTTTGAAAAGAGGTATTTCAGTGTCACGATGTCGGGAGCCGTTCTCAATTAACTCTTTTAGCAGGATTGCAAGATGTTGATAGACTACAAGAGCGGGAGAAGAGGGAGGTCATACATTCCAGAGATCGCGGCGTTAGCGATGAGTAGATGGAGAAGGACGGTAGTTCGATGTACAGAACAGACTAGATTGAATTTATTATACAGCCTCTGTAGTATACATACTTACATCGGAGTGACGGAAAACGATTTTGTCTCAGATTTCTCCCCTGAACTATCCGACGCCTCGTCGTCAAGAGCGGCAGGGAGGATTGATCGAATATGCACGTCCCTGAGGTCCGTCATATGGGGCGACGACGTTACTTCCATCGTACTCCTTCGGAATCCAGCTACAGCCTCGACATCTGCCCCTCTGGATGAGAAGTGAAGAGTCGATAGGTGTATCGAGACTCCCGGTGAGTCCCAAATGGTACGCTGAAGCTGGACTAGGACGATGATCAATGTGGGGTAGATGCCCTGGAGTGGGTACTGTCAGCGATTATGAGATTCTTAGTATGGACGAGACACGTACGACGGCCTGATTTTGGAACGTTGAAAGAGTGAGAAGGAAGATTAGTCCAGGACCGTAGACGAGGCCTATCTCGGCCGACCCGTAGGAACCGCCAATTTGAACGGCCTGACGTGAAAATGATTAGAACATGTATGTACGATTCTATTGAATTGATGAAAACAAACCCAGATTATGAGATAGATCGTTCCCGACTCGACTAGCAACGATAGCAATTTTTCCGCTCTCGTCGCTGGTGATGACGATCCGAGTGCTGCCCTGATTACACGGCGGTGTTCCCTGTATAGAGGTTCGTTTTCTTTGGTATCGTTGGAGATGTCGGAACGTGTACGTACCATGCCTTATAGGCGATCATTATCGTCGAAAGAGCATTGGAGGCAACGGAAAGAGCTATTGATGCGAGCTCAATATTCCAAGGAGCGGTTTTGGGGTTAGCGTAGTCCGCTCCGACACTTGCATTGGCAATGGCATTGGTCCCAAAGAAGGAGAGAAAGACACCTGAAGGGGCTGTACTCAGCATCCGTTACGCGTCCAGCTGGTCGGAGCACACGCACCAAACGATGCAATCCACGGAATCACGGGTACAATTATCGCCCATCTTTGGTCTTGCCATAGTGCCCAAGTCCTCCATATGACGACCGCGTCACCGATTAAGAACTGAAAGGGCAAAGGGAAGAGTTACTACGTCGCTCCAAAATCCCAAAGATAAATGAAGAACTAACCTCAAACGTGAAGATAACGTCCCGAGACAGAAAGGCGCTGAAGTATGACGGACGGATGTGAGCGGTTTTGTCGGAAAGCGACTCTCCGCTCTGGGTGACGGTCAAATGTGCCCCCTTGACCTGGATGAGGTATGTATAGATGTCCAATGAAAGCAGGGCCGTGGACAAAGCAAACATAGCAAGGGTTGCACCGAGCATGGCGAGTCGGGGACGACAGTTTCGGATGCCTTTGGAACTGAGATTGCCAGGGCGTCGTCAGCGTGTCATCAGATGAGAGCTGGGGGCAAATCATACCATAGCGAATAGATGGCAAACGATACTAAGAGAACAAATATACCTGTGGGAACGTGTTAGTCGTCGTTGATACCTCTTTGCGGAACACGTACCCCAGAATACCGCTTCTGTCATGAGAGAGACTGTATTCTTCACGATGAACTCGCCATCCCTTCGAAGGAGTGCGCTTTCGGAGTCCGTCAAAGGCGTCGTCATTGGCTGTCAACTGTGAGGAGGGAACGCGCGTGTGAGGATATCGCAAGGAGGAAAGGAGCGATGAGAATAGCTGTCGGCCTTTATAAACCTACGGCATTGCCTCCGGCGGTGATGCGAGCAGCGGCGCGGAATATGCCTTATCATCAGACCAAAAACAACTCACCAATCAGGGATTTTCATGATGTGATTTACACCAGGGTTAGCACGGACATCTTGCGGACATCATGAGAATTTGAGAAGGAACAAAGTATTACACGCAGGCGGTGGCTGGGCGCTGAAACATATCTGATTCAAAGCGTAATGTAGAACAGGGTTCATTACCACAGGATATGAAAAGAGTCCTACCATTGCAAAAGAAGCACTATGTAGCAGTACACATCCAGGGAAGGAAAGTTGCTCTCCTATAGCGCATTCAAGGTCTTCCACCCGAAACATTCAAGCAAAGAGTGCACAAAGAACGTGTGAAGGAAGCCACAGGGATGCACTGCCACAATCAATGGGCCTGGAATGATGGAATTACGTCATGTTTCACCTGCATCCTTGCAACCGCGTACTTACACCGCTCGTTCCACCTTTAGCCTTCGAATATACGGCGATCCGAATCACGTCGATGCTACAGTACGTTCGAAGATTCCAGATTTACAGCTCGAAGACTAATGTCCGAGGCCTCCGGCGCACAGATGACTCTCGCTCTCGCTCTTCTGAAGCATTCTTGCAAAAGAACATCAAAAAGATTTGCCATCAACGATCACTATCCTGGAGCTTTGATTATTATGTAGTTCGATCATCAGGCACCTATGTATTCACCAGGCGCATTCTCATTCCCCACGGCGTTTGGGTACCCGATGCGCTCGGAGGACTCTCGTGAAGGACGTCGACATGACCTCTGATCACATTCGAGAACGCTAATAATCTTTCAGCGAAAGGACTTCACTAGGGTTTCGTGAGCAACCTCGGCCTGACCCCTCAGACGAGCGGAGCCTGAATTTCGGAACAGCTGGCGCCGAGCCTAATAGGGTGCTCATACATGACACCGGGATGGGGTCGTCTTCTCTCCCGCGTCTTTCCGGGAAAACGACGACAGAATGAGATAGACGTTGTTCGAAAGATTCTGGACATCGTTGATCAGTCGTTTTAAGCTGATCATCCCTTACTCTCACCATCTTCCTACCTACGCCACCAACGCTATTACCCTATGTCATCCAGAACGATATTGAATCCTTCGGATCTGCTGTACGGTCTATCTAGCACCACAGGGGATGCTCAGCTAACTGTGAAAATCGCAGATCTTTCATAAAGCCGATCAATGGGGCATTATAGACGGTTGGCAGTGTGGCGTTGTGGCGTGTCTGGACCGGAATGACGTACTTAATAGCACTGCCACGAAGCCGCTTTGTCCACCACATTGTTGGATACTTAGTCCTTGCTCAATATCAATCTCGGATGGATGCAACGGTGCACATTTGACGCGAAAGGATTATGATGAAGCTCCATAGATAGGAAAAAGCGAAGCGAAAACGCGGGATTAGTATCCAGGTGCGTTGGGCAACATAATTTCTGGCATCCGGTCTCATGATGCCTCCAATATCTTTCTTAGTGCCACATACTGGGACCGAAGCAAATAAGAAGGGAACTAGATATATTTGAAAGGCTCAGGGTGGCTGTCCGCTTTCTCTCTCTACGTTCAATTTTATCTTGCACGCCGTCGTTTAAGGAAACGGGAATACCATTCACGTGCTTGGCCTCTACGCTCATATTTTGTTCTTTCGATCCCACTCAATTGACTCATCTTTGGTCAGAAGCTACGAAGTTGCGAAGAGCGCGATTGAGAGGTCTGGACAGACGGCACCGATGGAATCTCTCCTTCGTGTTGCTGGAAGCATTCTTCGTCGCTTTCATGAAGCGAGGACCCATTCCGTCTCTACAGCCCACAGTCGTACGCTAAAGGTAAGGGCTTACATTGCCGTAGGTACAGCTCTACATCACTCTGACGTCCTTCCGCTTTTCCACAGCCCAATGTCCCAGATACCCGAGAAACACGGAGCCAAATCATTTAGCCTTCAGCCTTCAGTCTGAATGATACGATGACAGCCGTAGTACCTGACTGTGCGGTAGTTTTCACTGTTACTTTTGGCGCCACTGGCGCGGCAGTGATGCTCGTCAAGCAGGCTGGTTCTTCTATGGCAGTATATGGAAGATGTGCCATCTATGTAACTGTTGAATGTATGGAATTCCCCCTGCTGACAGGAGCAGGCCATTGCACTGGACGCCAAGATGAGGACGGGGCGTCAGGTGTCCGACCCTTGACTAAGACCACGACTCCACAACCGTCCTTCCTTGGTTCTTCAATTCCTTGTCAGACCGGCTGTAGACTGGCAGTGGCCTCCCGTGGACCGAAAGATCGGGTCCCTAAGAAGCGGGGAACCGATGGAAGTACCGTCGAGAAGTTGACTGCCTCGAGGCTCGGGGAATCATGGCCTCAATCGAATATCTTCGAACGCATTATTGTATAGATGGCTTAGCTCCCGATAGAAAGAGCGAAACGTGTCGGCGAACATGCTTCGGAAAGATCCGTCTCACAAGAACAGACGGTGAAGCTCTAGGGATGATCACACGTCGATCACACGTCGTTTGTAGATTCTTGATGCCAATACTCCGAGCTATTGATATATCTGCAAGGATCCACACAGGGTCAGAAATAGGTTGAATTCCTTCGCTGGCGTCTTGGTTAAGTCCGGCATTGTCCCCGCGAAGTTCGTACCAAAGAATATGTGGGTATAGAATGGCTAGCTCTCAGCGAGACGAAACGTGGATTTCCGACTAAAATAGATATGGACTAATGCTTGTCTATCAACGTCTGTATATGACTGTGGTTTGCAACGAAGGAACGGCGTCGTACAGCAAGCGAGGACAGGATTGGCGTAGAACTTGTCGAAGAGATATAAGTGGGCTTCTTCTAGAGACTACTGTTCCGATTAAAGAAGCTTGTATAATGTTCATGACCCAAATAGAGTGTCGGGGATACTCCGGAAGAGCATCTCACGGACAATATCAGGAGCAGAATAGGAAGAATGTGGAGTCCTTGGGCTAAAATTCTACCGGGATGGTTTTTGATTGCGCAGAGGAATCAACGAGGCCAATCTCCTGGAGAGATAATCATATTCGATACGCAGAATTCAGTTGAGTCGATGTGTAGGAGGCGAAGGATAAGTGCGGGACATTCAGAGCGCCACAGAACGCCACAGAAGAGGACCTCGGGTGAGTCATTCCGATCTGATGACTTTTGATCGGTCAACCGACGACGGTCTCCACACTGCACACTCAACCAACACAATATAGGCCCAAAGCCGGATAAATACACGATGTAAATGTCAGACCTCTCGTAACATATAAAAGGATTGGATTGTCACCTGGTCTCTAGAACCGTTCATCCTTGAAATGGCTCTTCGGTGGATCCTCCGACCCAGAACCTGAATTCTCCCGTTCCCGACATCCTTTATAAGAAGCCTTAGGTCGCTTTCTTTGCCACAGATACTCATGATGATTTCCCTGGCATTGCTTCTCTCCTCCGGAATTGTCTCCGTTGCTGCGCAAGCAGCTTGCCCTGCTCTTCCGTCGCCCCTTCCCAGCTTCGACCAGCTTCCTGAGATACAAAGCCTCCCCAATCCTTTCGTTTTCTACAATGGAACCCCTCTGTCATCATCCTCAGATTGGGCTTGCCGTCGCGAAGAAATCAAGACGCTTGTTCAAGAGTATCACTATGGATATTACCCTGATCCTTCGCAAGAGACCGTCACTGCTCAACGATCCGGGAACAGAATCACCATCAGCATCTCTGCCGAAGGAAGAACCGGATCATTTGCTACTACTATTACCCTCCCGTCTGGAGCTTCCGAGGGCAACCCTGCTCCAGTGCTCATTCATACCGGAGGCGTTGACACCGGTGTTTTCTTGAACGCCGGTGTTGCGCTTGCGGAATTCAGCCCCAACGACGTGGCGGCAGATTCCAACAGCAAAACGGGCGCTTTTTGGAGCGTTTACAATGGAAGGGATGTTGGAGTGTTGCTTGCCTGGGGATGGGGATTCCACAGAATCATCGACGCGTTGGAAAGCGCTGCCCCAGAGATTGACACGAGTCGTGTGGCCGTGAATGGATGTAGTCGATATGGAAAGGCAGCCCTCGCAGCTGGTATCTTTGACGAACGCGTGAGTAGAAACGTCCTTGGGTTATCTCAAGCGATGCTGATGCTATTGACGATCGCAGGTGACCCTCACTCTTCCTTTCTCTAGCGGCCTGGAAGGCGTCGCACCTTGGCGATTCTTCTACGAGAGCAGTGAGTTCCTCATTCGGCAAAACGCTCTATTGGAACACTGAGAAGTATGTTTGTGCAAGGCGGAGAGAACGAGAAGATCAATAACATCGTCGGCGCCTATCCTTACTGGACCAATCAGAAGCTGGCTACATTTGTGCCCAACGTTCGAAAGCTTCCGATCGACGCGAATTTCAAGGCGTCTCTCGTCGCCCCTGTCAGTGATGTTTCTCACGTCAAATTGCGGATGTACTGACGATCATGAAGCGATCCATTGTATGGGATATAGGTAGAGTCTTTGTACTTATTGTTGCGAAATATGTTCTGATGTGTTTGTTTTAGGTGTCACTGACTACTGGGTAGACTAATTCGTTGTCAACTTCTTCCTTGACCAAACTAATTTGTGCATCCAGACTAATCCAGAAGGAGCCGCCGCCGTGACATTCCCTGCCACTCATGTCGTCTTTGAGTGGTTAGGCGTCGGTGATCAGGCCGGTGTTGCTATCAGGAACGGATGGCATTGCGAGACGCCTGGATAGTAAGTTCGCATTAAGAACAACGCCTTTGGGTATTGAATATCCTCTTTCTAGTGCTAATATTCGCGATTTCATGATGAGGGTTTTCTTCAATCAAACCATTACCAGAGACTATACCGACACCTCTCCATACACCCCTCACGCTGAGGCATTCCCATGGATCGCTAGCATTCCAGCCGCCTAAATGCTTTCCGATTGCGGTATTTTAGCTATTCCTGTAGGATTTCTTGTCTGAAGAATGTAATCAAAACTGGACTGATTGAATTTTGTTTTTGGAATGCGCTATAACGATAAGCTGATAGAAGCTTTCGAGACATCTGAAATCGCATTCTGTCTCGGCGACAGCGTACACGATACATTAGACGGACCTAATTAGTTCTACTATTGCTTTCTCAATAATTTCCCTTCCCTCATCTGGATGACGCTTCGTACTTATGAGTTGGCAAGCCTCCTCCAGAGGTAGCAGAACGTCTCCTCTTCGTCGTTGGACGTCAAAGACGTCTGGGAGCATGCTACGACATCGTGCGAGGAAAACATCTCTGAGTCGAGCCTTAGATTCGTCTTGGCCGTCATCAACAAGAAATCCAGGAATTCTGGCGACTGCCCAAGAGGGAGCGGTGTTAGAGCATTCCCAGTCAAGGACACCGGTCAAAACACTGGGATCATCGTCGGAGACCATAATATTCTGTGGGTGAAAGTCAGGGTGGCGAAGTACAAAGGAATGGGTTTGGTCTAGCTCTTTTGTCGTGTTGACAGCGTCGGTTAGACGACGGAATAGGGCAGTGTATTCCTCGGCGGCTGACTCTCGGGATGACGGCGGGGTTTCCTTCCATTCTTGGTTGAGCTCTTCGGGATGGGCGGATATCCAGGAGGATTCTCTGGAGATACAGGCCAAGAGATACTCTCTTACGTGAGACCAAGGCCCTCGAGGGAGTGTCAGGTCTTTACGAAAGAGTCGCGGGTCGCAGATGGGAATTATCGGACCGATGACGGTGCTTTGAGGAGAGGAGCTCGAGGCGTATAAACTCCCAATAGAGTCGAAGTTTGTATTGAGTAGAGTAACAACGACGTCAGCTAGAGATGTAACAATTTTTGACTTTTGATCCTCGGACATCGAGTCCCATCTACGCGCCAACGTCGCACCGGGGATCTTTTCCATGATCATGTAAGGAGCGCCCACTTCACTCGACTCGTTGGGATCGTAGAAGAGAATATTTGGGACGGGTATATCGGTATTCTTTCGGATCCATTCGGCCGTTGCAACCTTTGGCCGAGGTGAGGAAAGCATTATCACCTACACCGAGAAGTAACCAACCTCAGATTCCATTTTCTTAGTTCCCCTGAAGTCAGCTATGTCGAAACCAACCCGAGCTATGACATCAGGACCGCTTTCACATCGTGCGATCAAGATCTGAAGCGACATGGTAAGCTAGAGTGAGAGATACGATGAGACCAGGTGTACCCTATGAAAGCCGCCTAGAAACGTCTCGTTCATTATTTGATAATCACGCGCGCTGAGAGCCTTCTTACCTTCGGCTTTTTTCGTCAGTTCGAGACAACGACGACCAGTGATCTTAGTGATAGAAGCTTTGAGGGCGTCAATGTTCAAGGACGAATTTAATGCAACGCTCCGGGGCTGCCTCCCTCGGATTTCCAATATCTCCGCACTGGTAAACATATGGGAAGACAGAGATAAAGGACAATCTGCAGTTCGGACTGTTGAGGGAGAGAAAGAAAAGGCCAGGCGCTAAAGTGGCAATCAACTCGATCAACGGATCTGATCAATGTGGCAACAAACCATATGGAGAAATACATTTGTCCACAAGTTCCCCGTGTTCATTGGCCAACCACGACCTCAGGCTCAATCATTATTTACATAGCGCCCAGTCCCGCATTCTATCCTTCCATGCGATTTAATGGTTCTTTTGCGCTGATTAGACCTTCTTCTCCCTGCGGAATTGTTGCGGA
The DNA here is from genome assembly GCA_004338095.1 of Gloeostereum incarnatum. NCBI lineage: Eukaryota > Fungi > Basidiomycota > Agaricomycetes > Agaricales > Cyphellaceae > Gloeostereum > Gloeostereum incarnatum. The sequence continues at coordinate 3,027,153 of RZIO01000005.1, forward strand.
AAATTAGGATGCCCTGCTGGGTCTCACCATCCGGAGAATTCAAGGAGCGAATTGGCCAGAGTCACAACCAGGATCTTCTCTGGTAAGGTATCTCAGGGAAGTTGGCAAGAATTCTCATGTGCCGTTTGGCATATCTTTGAGACATGAGGTGAACAGCCCTTTGGAACCAGAGCGTTGGTTCGATATCTACGGCGCTTAGATCGGCTTATTAAACAGTGCCCTGCTGTATGGCTGAGAATTATTGATTCCTTTGGAGCTAGCGATAATATTTCCCTCAGATTCTCGGTCCTGTATATTTAACTGGCACATGGACCTTCCCTGCGACGATCTCGACGTGTGGCGTTGGTTCAAAGCAAGGTCACAACGTCTTCGAGTTCTTCCATCTTTCTTTGATAAATTGCTGTAGATCCGCGCATCACCGGCCTTCCGAAGCTCCTTCAATGCTTAGATGTTGCAGAATGCGTGCTTCTGCAGCTCTGGCTCGTTTGCCGGGACCAACATCACAATGCATCTAAATCTGCTGATTAAGTGCCTTCCCATGTTATTTAAGACTCGATTTCTGCTCTTCCTGTTACATCAAACTACCCACACCCCACCCAACATAGGCGAGAACGCTCGTTTTTGTTTCCATCGCGCTAGCTGGCCTCGCTGTCTCCCTCTACCAGTCTTCTAACACAAATTATACCACAATGCTCTCCAAAGCTTTGAACAACATCAAACCGACTAGCGCATTTGTCCACTCGAGCAAGAGTTAGTGATTACTCATTTCCTGATGTCGTGTCGAGCCACTCACTAACAATTGTTCGCAGAGCACCCTTCTACCAGTATGTCATGTATAATTTGCGCGAATCGGTTTCATTAATGCCGGTTACATATCAGCGGGAGATGTGAGCGCCGAGGTTCGACTTCAACAAGGACTGCGCCGGGTGCAAGTACGGTAACCCTACTTACGCCAACGTATGTGAGCAGTGCGGATCCAAGCTTTAGAGTGTTATGATGATTTCGAAGATTGGCGACACCTAACGTTGAATTGAAAGGATGGATAGTATGATAAATGTGTTCCGGAAGTCGTTTCTAACAGTCGTGTTCAAACAAATCAAATCACTTTGGTACCAATCTTATGTTGTACCAGATCATACCCGAGTTTCGAATGGCCAAATGCCTCCGCGAAATGTGATGGCTGTGACGAAAGCGATTGTGGCGGTGGCGCCTTGCGGCGTTGTGGCGGTTCTGACGTAAAGCGAGCTCGCAGCACCGCCACGATATGGACGCTCCGTCGTAATTATAAGCTCTTTACCACGACAGATCTTTTGGTTCGTCAGGTAGAGGGGTTATGAGCCCACCGCCACGATGTGTTGGGACCTTTCCATTTCCAACGCACTGTACATACTCATCCATCCAATCCTTTCGCGAATAATACTCAAGGAGAATGGCCCGAGGCTATCTGCATACCCAATCTCCACTACCTGTACATTCTCGTCCGTTCAACATTTCACGAATAATAGAAAAGACGGAGCACTGAGGGGCAGTTTCTAAGATGGAGGAAATTCAGGGGTGTGTCCGCATTGTACGCTGGCTTCGTATTTCTTAAGCTTTCTGTTTCCCCTTCAGAGCGCAAGGTCTTTCATCCGCATCCCTCCCCTTCTCTTCCTTTCTGGTAAGACCCAAAGAGGTACGGTCTTATTATCATGGCGGCTGAGGTGTCTAACATTGATGTAGAGCACCATTTAAGAATGCCGTTCCACCCTCACGGCCAAGGCGCGGACAGGAAGAAGACATCATCAAGCAGCGTCTCCCGCCGGTCTCATGGCTTTGTGGATTACAGGTCCTGGAGAGTGGAGCTCAGTGAGAAGGCTACGAGAGGGTATGTTCGTCATGCATAGCGACCTTGACAGACATCGACCCACTCATCTTGTCCTAGTTGTTCTAGGCCGAGTTCGTTGAGATATTCGTGCATTTATCTATCGTGTACGTCTTCCACTGCGCCTCTTCCGTTGACTCAGGTTTACCGAACGTCCCGCCAGTTATGACCAGAATAGTCCTTTCCCGTTCAGAGGTTCAAGGAGTCGCTACTGAAGGGCGTGGCGTGAGGCGTGACTCAGAAGTTTTGGACCGCCATCCAGGGGCTTTCGTTCCAACAGCCGAAGGATTTTGGCTCGACGCCGTCGGCCATGGGTGGAAGTTGATCCGGGTGCTTAGGTCTCCAGGCGAGGGATGCGGTGTGATCCATAGCTCTGGATTGGAGGTAATGGCTGCCTGTCCGCGTTATGCGATCCGGGAGCAGCTTGGTTGAAGACGTGAGGGACTACGAGGAATGGTACGCTGGGTCATTGCATTTTACACATCTCCTCTTGCTCATCCACCGGCCACTTCGTAGACGCTGCATGCGTGGACCTCTACCCCCTAACCGTCAGGGGTACGTATCCTTGGACACCCCCTACTGGAACGCTAGTCTTCCAAACCAATGCTGCGACATTTCTATCCAGGCAGCGCGTAAGTTTTCTTCTGAATATATCCTTTAGAGGCTGTTGATGGTGTTGTCCAGGCAAAGCGCTTGACAGGCTCTTGAGCGCACACGCTCGGCGCTGAAGGTGATGACTGTGATGATGCAAGTATGAAGGCTGGGGATGCGTGCGCAGGAACTGTGCCATCCCCGTGAACGAATAACGAGCGATGTGTACCGCACAAGCCGCTTGAAGCCCTCATCCCTGTATGCTAGAAGACATCGCAGATCAATCTAAGGTGTTGGAGCCAATACTGGCCTCTAGTACATAGTGAGTGACATTGCATATGTTCATTTATTTAAATCCAAGTACTAAGGCAGCGGACGGGTATCAGGCAAATGAAGTGCTACTCGTTGATCATCCGAATCGCTGGATTCCTCGTCACTGTCCCGCCTCCCCCGCTTGCACGCCAAGCACTCGTCGTCTTCCTCCCATTGACGTTTCCGATTCTCTTCTTCTTGTTGCTCCGGGGTCCAACTATTGTCTTCATTATCCTCATCATCGCTTCTCACGTCTTTGCTCGTCTCAATGCAATATGCGCCAACCCAATGTGGAATGCGATCACAATGCCAACGCAGAATCTTGATCAACATATCGTGGTCCACGCTCTCCGTCTCTCCCGTCCCATCGTCTTTGAAGAAGCACCTACGAAGCTCCATAACACAGCGTTTGAGATCACAGAAGTATGGAGGAAACTGGTCGAGGATGACGGCCTCGAAGCGTTCGAAGGAGACCATATCGTCCCACTTCTGACCCGACTCATCAAGCCAGCCACGGAGTGCAGGGCCTTTGAAGGGGCTGTGCCTTAGGATTCCGGGATATTCATATCGGAGGCAGAAGTAGATGAGGACGTAGAGGAATGACTCGAGGGCATGCCGGACCGTTGGAGGGCAGTCGGCGTCTGGCTTACACAATGAAGCAGCGATGAAGGGGTGCGTTCCCTGCGGACGCTTGGGATTAGTCGCTGTTTCGGGAGAGACCCCGGAGAGGACCTACTGTGGGTTGAGAGATGGCGGTGGTCGCCGTCTTTTTCGTGAGCTTGAAGGAGAGGTCGAAGTCGATGAGCAGAGCGTCGCGGGGTTCATCGTCGTCATCTTCTTCTTTCGCTGGATCTTCTGGTCTTGGTGCTATCATGATGTTCGCGCAGCTGACATCATAGTGCAGGACACTGCAGTCGACAAGACTTTTGTGGACTGTTGGTTGACATCAGCGCGATGGACGCAACCAGAGCAGGGTTACATACTCTCCACTGCTTTCATGAGGATGCTCAACAGCTCGTGCCTCGACTTGAACCTGTCGAGTGGAATACCGCAAGGTGTCATGACGAGCCGCTGATGCTGCCGTTTCTCCCTCATCTTCCTCTGTTTGCGAGGAAGGAAATTCCGAAGGAAGTCCGTCGACTCTGCTCGTGATCGGTGTTGTACCGCGCTAGGTGGCGTTCTCACTGTGTCGCTAGAGACAAGCTGAGGTACACCTTGAACTCCCCTCAGCTTCTTCAGTATCCCCACCTCGTCTGTGAAATTATCCATCTCGTCGTCTTTGGAGACCCACGAGTCTTTGATGACGTAGTGAACGCCGTCAAGCTCGGCAAGATAGCACGCTGTCCCTCTTCCGAGGAAAGCACTAGCGACGAAGATCGTGTCTATGAGCTTGTAAATGGTCGGATTCTTTTCGGGGCCGGCCATGATAGAGCCTTCCAGGTTGGTGAGGTCGAGACCGTTGTTTCGTTTGGGAAACAAGATGAGGCCAGCGATGAAGTGCAAGAGGATGTCGGGCTCCGCGTTGAAGTCAACCTCTCTGGTGCACACGGCTCCTGCGTGATCAAACACCAAGATGCGGAAAGATGACTCTACCAATTCGACGGCGAAAGTGTATCGACGGTTGGGCTGTTGGCTGTAGACAGCCTCGGTCCCACGGGCTATCCTGTCCAGTACGAGATCGGGTTTGTCCCTGTCTGCGTCATTGTGAAGGACTTCGAGGTGGCATGCGACGTTTTCCCAGCTGGCGTCAACTTTGCGAGCGAGGACTACACTTGAAACCTTACTGTTGTCTTCAAGTACAGGTCCGTCTTTGAGCTTGATTGTCCACTGATATAGACAGTCCAGGCTCTCGTCGTCCTCAATTATATCGTCTACTTCACTATCCTCGTGCTCCAACTCCTCCGAGGTCGTGGGTTCGCGGCCGGCTTTGTCGCGGAGTTGCGCCCTAATGATAGCCCTTGACAGGAAAAGGGTGACGTGGTTCATAAAATGCTCCGCGACCATCTTCCTCTGCCATTTCTGGTGTAGCTCAGGCCAAACTTTCCAGACCTTCGTCTCCTCGCAGTACACTCGGTTCTTTACGATTGCGAACATCCTTGAAAGTGGCACCGAGAGTTCAGCTTCTTTCTCAGGATAGAGATGACTAAGAAGAACATTGGGAGAGACGTTCTCAATCATACTGTCTCGGAGCTCTTGAAGTGCAGCATGATCCATGGTAGGGAGTGGGAGCGGTAAGGTAGTCGTAAGAGTGGGTGTCAAGATGAGATGGATGGGCGCGTCAGACGATTTAGTACGCCCAGAAAGAGCAATTACCATCTAGGTGGCTCACCTCGTGACATCATGCTTTGTACATGGAATGGGGCGTTCTTCCTGGGACGCGTTAAGTGCTTCTCAGAGAGAACGATGCCGTTGGTTATACATGAATCCGATATACGCACCCAATATCTCTTTACTAGTAGTCCTGTTTTCTCGATTCACAATAATTTGGAACGACTGGCACCGCGTCACCAACGCGTCACAGTACAGAGGAGCTCAACTCGTGCGCTTATACAGAAGCCCCGAACTCTCCAAAAGAAACTCTATAGTGGACGACAAGAGAACTATTCCGAGCTTCTTGCGAGCTTCTTCAGTGTGAGTCTTTGTCGTGAGGCGGCTGCAGTCTGAGGGCGATGATGATCAGAATCGATCATGACCTCGGTCCAGCACCTTGTTCTGCACCATCATCTATGCCACGTCATGACCAAGAGAATTTCTATCAAGGATCTTCCTGTAGAACTTATTCTACGTATCTTACATTCCTGCTCCAATTCATCTCAGGCCAATATCGGTCAAACGTCTCGATTCTTCCATGAAGTTGGAAACCCGGTGTTGTACCGTCACGTCATGATCAAGAGCAAGTCGCGGCTGCCCAAGATATGCCAAACTCTGCAGAACGATTCTATCGGAGAGGAGCGCTGTAGATGGATAAGATCGTTCCGTGTTATTGTTGTGTAAGCACGTATTTCTTAGCTGTTTTGGGAGAACTGATTTACGTGGTCATTAGGGACGGTCAGGATAACTACCATGCCCGCCATACTTTTATCACGTTTCCATCTACCTGGCGTCCTGTCCAGCTTGTAAACGCCCTCGTCTTTCAATACTACGACTTCGGCCACGATTGGTCACTAAATTTGAAGAATCTCACCTCATTCATCCGTTTCCCAAACCTGCAATCTCTGAATCTCCGCTCCGTAGTCTACGAGGATGCTCTTGACATTGTATTGCATTGCAACGCCACCCTAAAAAGTCTTACTATTCACTCTCTTGCCGGAGCACAAAGTCACACGTTAGGGTTTACATCTCCTGCATTCCGGCTGAGCGGGCTGCAGTCCCTTTCCGTGCCTTCCGCCATCCTTACTGCAATTATTCCGCAAACACCTCATATCCAAGAGCTTTGCGTTGACTGGTCTCCCGAACTTTCTTCTGCGGAGAACTATAGCGAAGTTCTTCGTGTCTTTCCCAAGAGGAAGGTAATAGACATGTTGTTCAAGCTCCGATCTCAGGAGAAACTTGTTCCATTTTTGCGAGCCCTTTCTACGTCGTATCCTGGGATTGAAACTCTGAGGGTACAATGTTACACGCATCTGGCGGTGAATTTGTTCTCTTTCAGGTCTGGACTGCACTGACTCTTCGACAGCCTTTTACGAACGATATGGCAAGCCTCTTCTCCGCCCTTCCATTCCTGAAGCGCCTATCGCTTTTTTGTACCGAGATACGCTCCGAAAACATTACGATTGAAGAGAATTTGAAAATATTAAGTGGCGGTTGTCCGACTTTGAGGGATGTCTCCTGTTGTAAGTCTTCTTCTTTGGTTTCTACATTAAATATCCTATTTAGGCATCAATAGCATCCAAATTTACCACCTTCAGGTGGATCAAGAAGGACAAAGAAGGATGGACGCCGGTTCAGGTAGTCGTCTGAGGTAGTTTTTGGCTGCTGTAATTCAACGAGTCGTCCCCTCGGGATGTCCCTTCGTACATGTACATATTCAAGCCTTAAATGATCACAGCAAAAATGAATCAATCTATTGACCAAGCCTATAGCGACTTTTCGCTGGACACATGGCGCCGATCATCGTATGGAGCTCCGCCACAATCACCATCATACCATCACTGATCAAGATATTGATGGGGATATCTTCGATGACTCATTCCAACCTTCCGACAGCTGTCCTTCTTCCGTCATGGCCAATAGTCCTCCTAAGATTCAAGGCCTCTCTCCCGCTATATTTGAGTCAGCTCCATACATTGTGACAGGTCAATTTGCCCGTCTTGATTCTAAGGATCCGCAACTCGTTCGATATCTTATTACGAAATTCGGCAAGAAGTACTTAGACATCGTAAGGCAACATGGTTCTGCTGAGCTGATCTTGAGCGATGCCAAGGATGGAGAGGAGCGCGAAATTATTGACATCACATCCCCAGAAGAGTATAAAGAGGAATCTAACCAATATGCGTTTTACAGGCACTTATCGGGGGACTGCAGTACGCCCCTTTCATTGACTAGGGGTACAGTACTAAATGAACGGCTAATTCTTAGACGGATCGCGTTATCCTATCACCGCTGGGGCGCTTTGCTTACTCGCAAGGTCTGAGTGCAACTTTTATTCCACCCAAGCGCTTCAACTGCGTAACGAGCCTCATTTTCTTGCTTCCGCTGTACGCGAGGCAGTCTTGTCGCGTCCTGAGCTCGTACCAGATGGAAACGGGGAAGCCCCCAAACCATCGGACCTGCTCGGAAGACCTCATTTCGTTGCTCAAGAATGCCGTTTTATTATCAACAACACCTTACTGTCTGCAGCAGAGTGGAGAACCATCGCCCAGTATCTTGAGGATGTTGAGAGGCTGGACAAGACAAAAGGCAGATTAGGAGCGCCAAAGACTCGGGCGTCGCTCATGTCATGCGCTAAATTTATGGTGGAAGGGTCCGTTGAAAACGTAGAGAAAAAAATACTCACCGCTATCATGCAAGAGGAGAGGTATCGCAAGTGGGTTCATCGTAAATTTGTGAGGTCGATTCTTCTTGGACGATTTCCTCGCTGACAAATGAATAGGATCATGCCCACTTTGAAGGCGCACATCTTTCCGTGGAAGCCGACGAGGAGAATCAAAGAGAACTCTTGGAACTTGTCTGTTCCAACACACTGGATGGATCTTTAGCCCGCTTCCTCGCTAGAGACATTCTTCAGGAAGGCCAGAAAGCCTCAAATCAGCCGCTTTGGAACAATCTCACATTCCGCTCTGATCTTTACAAGTACGCCAGAAAAGCTAGCCGATCGGACCTCGACCAGCTTAATGAGCTCCTTCGATATCGTTTGAGTCAGTGGCTTCGACTTATGGTTCGTTCTTCCATCAGTCTAGACTAGAGCACCTTCCGCTTACATCTATCTTTTCAAGGATTTCATGGGCATGCTGGAACATCCCGAAGAAGCATCCATACCTATCGATCGGCGTTACACGCTATTTTCCACGGCGAATCAGGAGTCACAGAAGATCCTCAACAAAGCGATGCTGGAACAGCACATCAAGAACATCGATTCCCTCGAGAACTCTTCCGTTCTGAGCAAGATCTGGAAAGAGATCGACCGGTCTGCGAAGAAGGAGAAGGGAGTACTACTCGAGCAGGTGACACTATCTAGAGACATGTGGGACGGATCCTAGTCTAACGAAATCTCACATAGGTTCAGGGATTTGCACCGGTTGCTCCGCGATGGTATATTCCCGAAGAACGGCCATCGCCGCCTGCACCCGCTCCACCAAGTCCACCGCCTTCTCCTCCACCTGCACCTCGCCAGCCGCGGGAGAAGAGACCTCCTCGACCAAGTCGTCCAACGCCACCTCCAGCTGACATCAAGCCCTATTGGAACCGAGCTGAGCTGGCGCCTGTCGAAGAGAGCGCTGTACGAGATGTCCCTAAGGTGAAGACGAAAGGAATTCCTCGTCCTGCCAAGGATACATCCTCCACCGTGACCGAGAGTAGTGTCGTTGAGCCGCAAGGTCCATCCTTACCCATATTCACGGTGTCCAAACGTGTCTACGACACGTTCCAACGTATCTTTTCTGGCGGTTCGGAGAAAGGGCAGATTGATTTCCATGATTTCGAATATGTCAGTACACTTAGCGGGCGTGCTTGCTTGTCTTTCTGGCCGAGCTGAACGATCTACTAGGCCATGACAAAGATAGGGTTCGCCAAAATCCCGTGTACTGGATCTATTGTGACCTTTGAGCCTCCCAGTGGTCGTGAGTCAGATATACTCTCAAATATATTGCTTTAGCGTTGACATTACGGGGTTCTCTTAGGTGGCAGGAAGAACGTACCCTTTACCTGCCATATGTAAGTACGACCACCGCCACCGAAATATTTCACTCACTTGCAACTTTTCAGGCCTCACGGAAACAAAGACAGCCTCGGACCTATCATGTTGCGCGAATACGCGTCAAATTTAAGTGAAAGCTATGGTTGGACGAAGGAGTGGTTTGGTTTAAAGTCTGAGGCGGAGGCGGAGGTAGCCGGTTGATGTTTTCTGAATCCATCTTAGGCCTACATTCTACGTTGAGGCTGTAGAGACCTCCGTTCTTCTATCATTCGATTAAGCTCATCGTGTCAATTCACGTCCTACGTAGAACACTGTGCATCAAATGTGGCGCTGCGCTCCAAAATGATTCATTGTGAGCACAGGTAAATGATAAAAATCTCTGTGGCGTTGTGGCGCTTTGGCGTTTTCGTGTGGCACGAAATGACGACCAAAGTATCCACGGCCTTTACTTCTTGAATGTGACAAAGATCAGGCACTCAGAAAACAAAGCGAGCATGATTATACAACGATCTTTCAACATTCATACTAGGAAGAGGACGAGTAATACAAGGCTATCCGAATATCTTCTCAAGTTCACAGAAGAAGATTGCCAACTACGCCACGCCTGATCCAAGGGGGCCGTAAGTTCGATGCACGGAGAGGGAGGGTGGAAAACATACGTCTCAAAAGGGCAGAGAACGATCTCTCTATTAGATGACGGGTGTAGCGGTGGCCGGCAGTTGACTGGAACAATGACCGAAACATCAGAGGGGCTAGTAAGAGAAGCTTCGAGCGTTTCAACATACGTGACGACTCTGGACTCGGTGATCTCGACCATGAAAGGCGACGCGGGAACTAAGGAATGGAACACTCTCGTGACGGTGAAGGTCGCAGGAGCAGAGGTTCCTGCATCCGCACGCTGCTCGATCTAGACGAAAAAGAAGTGATGAGAAGAGAAAGGAGGAGAAAGTCGAAGCCTTTACTGACAATGGCAGCGCTGGCGCCAGCCCCGAGGGCAAGCAAGAGAGCGAAGAGCTTCATAATAGTGGTAAATTTAGTATTCAATAGTCAACAAGTGGATGGGGGGGAAGGGATGCACGTAAAAATCTTCATGCACGGACGGTAGATATATACTCGGCATCCCAAAACATCAGGCGACCGTCGGACATCTGATAACGGGGCGAGTCTCAGTGTGCGTAAGGCGTTCCATCTCATGGTTAGGCGACGGTAGGAAAATTTCCCTTGGCTAAGGTGCATTAGTAAAAGGGTTTAGGTCTCCATAATAATACCGCCTTACGAGGAAACTATAGCTACGGAAATGCAACTCTCCCAGAGAATAAATCAAGCGGCAAGTTGTTACCGATCAATATCAGGTTTCCGACAAGCGCGAGATTCCACCCCTGCCAAAGTCCTGATGCGAGGAGTCGTAAGTCGGGCGGCAGCGAACCTTTGACAGATCAAGTCTCTTGTCGACATCTTTCTTTTAGGAACAGACAACCAGTCTGATCCCTTTAGCACATTTCCATGAGCCATTCCGCAGTGGTGAGCTGATACATCAAGGAGAAAGTCGAGATCGTGGGAGCTTATCGAATCACATCCATGTAGGCCTAGGTAAGTAGGAACACCGGTATCAAGGCGCAGTATGTAAGGGACGAACTCTTGAGCGGCAAAAGGGGTGTTGATGACCGAACTTCGGGCATACTTAATTGAGTGACTCGTAACTTGCCAGCAAGCGCAAGAGCTGAGCTGCAAGTACGGGGTCGGCATTAGCAGCCGCACAGATTACTCGCACAAATTGGACTTTTGGTGGACCTTTGGATTTTGTGCTGCACTTGCCTCCCATGCTGGGGGATGGTGTTATAAAATAGGTAGATACGATATGTAAACTATCCCTCGCAAATTTTTGGAACTTTGCGCCGGGGGGAAAGTATCCATCGGAGGGGTTTGAACTTGTAGAGACCTGGCTTTCAACTTCAGCCTTTTGATCCGGCTTTCGGCCAAAGCGCCGAGAAAGTAATTTGTTGGATTCCTGATGTGCTCACTTGTGATATAAGTTTGAAACCTCGTACAGATTTGAACGGAGCGAGATCCGAGGGTGCCTGGTAGCTTTGATCAGCAGAGCGACGTCAGAACTGAACTTTGAAAGCTCTTGAAGCTCATGGAGATGGAGCTTGAATATTTTGTGACCAACTGGAATGACTCGTAACCGTCGGATCGAAATGCCGGGCATTGGGGCCCGGGGCCTACCCTGACGTAAACGGATTACTTCGCTGATGTGCCGACGTTTCAACTTTACCTTTTTCTCTCATCTGCCTTTCTTAATCTATGTATTGCGGGCTTATCTAACCTCAGCAGATATCCTATCATGCTGAGTTCTATTTTATCATGCGGGCCTAACCTTTTACCAGCTCTGACAGTGTCTGACTGCCATCTCAACCGAGTGAAAGTCTTGAAACACTACTTAGGGATGCGCCCTGAAGATGATGGTCAGATATCCCCTTTCTGGGATTACGATCCTCGGGGCGTCGTCCGGAAAAAGAACTAAGTCTTTGAGCTCTTTCTGCGGGTTCCGCGGTGACAGACTCCAGAGGGCGAATTTCTACTTGGGGCCCGTCATCGTGCGTCATCCAATTGCTCCTGTGCGAAGATAATATCTTGAATATCTCTGCTCGAGCCGTGTGAAGCGTTGAGATGTCGACTGCCGACGTCTGTTTTCAAGTAAATGGCTCATCGACTCTCGAGGATCTGGTCGATTCGTCCATATAGCCCATTGCCCGGGTGCCGTGGGGTCCTCGTAAACGCGAAAACCTCTCGTACTCTTGCTTGCTACCGTCTGATCGGAGATAGGCACAGTTTGACATTTCATGAGAACTTGGATATGATTCTAATTTCTCACGAGGAATGTCTTGGGTCAAGTAATGTGGCCCGACAGGCAGCTCTTCAGGCACGAGCGCGTTCAGTCCAAAGATCGTTGTCGGTCTCGTCAGCATAGTTATGCCCAGGCTTCCAGGTATGCGAGAATCGGGAGATTTTTCTGCTTCACGTATGTATTCATACCTCCACTAGGGAAAAGATCTCTTATAAAAGGATCCTTTCACGCTCTGTAAGCTCGGTACAGGACCGTTCGCTCCTTCTCTTCCATCTCTCAACACACATGTTCCCTTCACGCTCCCTCTACTCCTTCATCACTCTGGCTTTGCTAGTCAAAGGCGCCATCGGGGCCATCGGACCCGTCGCTGACCTTGTATTGACTAACGCTGTGGTCAGCCCAGATGGCTTTGAACGGTCTGCTGCTCTCGCTGGAGGAGGCGTTGTAGGAGACCTCATCACGGGAAACATCGTACAAAGGTCTCGTGTCTTTGGAATATTACGATGCTGACATCTGCACATCTTCTAGGGAGACACGTTCCAATTGAATGTCGTGAACAATTTAGTCGACGATACCATGCTCGTAGACACATCTATCGTCAGTCCTCTGTGCGCTCGTTTTCATCTGTCTCTGACTTCATTTCTTTAGCATTGGCACGGATTCTTTCAGAAAGGCTCTAGCTGGGCCGATGGGTATGCCATCCTGGAATGAGCTGCTATCCCTATGATACTGATTCCAACGTTTCAGCCCTGCGTTTGTTACGCAATGCCCTATCGTTTCCGGCGACTCTTTCCTCTACACGTTCTCGGTTCCTGACCAAGCCGGAACATTTTGGTATCACAGCCATCTTTGTAGGTGTCTCTTTTCTACTTATAGTGCGATATCAATCTCATGCATGCACCGCAGCCACACAATGTATGGCGTTAGTTACAGCCTCCGCTGATGTCAAGATGCTGACTCCAAGCTGTCCACAGACTGTGATGGAATCCGCGGGCCATTCGTTGTGTACGACCCCAACGATCCACACGGCTCTCTGTATGATGTAGACGATGGTATTCTTTTTGCACATTTCCGCAGCCTGACGCTGATTGTTGTCAAAAACAGAGTCGACCGTATGGACGTTGGCCGACTGGTACCATGATCCCGCCCCCACTCTGGTCATTGGGCAAGTGTTATTTTCCCTCCTGATAGAACACACGCTAATTTCTCATGCAGCGTACCGGATGCGAATTTGTTCAACGGTCTCGGAAGAAGTGCTTCTGGTACTGCAACAGAGCTCGGTGTCGCTACCGTTACTTCTGGAACACGCTATCGCATTCGTCTCGTTAACATTGCTTGTGATCCCGACTATGTCTTCTCCATTGACGGTCATACCATGTAAGTCGAACATCAAGCTGTTGTGATTTGCCAACTGAGATTCATTACAGGACGATTATTGAAGTCGATGGTGTCAGCCACGAGCCTCTCGAAGTCGACTCTATCCAGATATACGCCGGTCAACGTTATTCTTTCATCGTACGCTCGCGTCTTCTTCATGGTTCATCGTGCTAATTTCTCTCCTTAGTTGGAAGCCAACCAACCGGTTGACAACTACTGTGAGCATATCCTCCCTGCGCATCTTTTCTGTCGTTAATTCTAAGTCACAAATGGCAGGGGTCCGCTTCAACCCGTCTGTCGGTGACCTTGGCTTTGCCGGCGGTATAAACTCTGGTATCCTCCGATATGAGGGTGCGCCTGAGGAAGAGCCGTCGACCGAGTTTACCGATCCTGTGATCCCTCTGTTTGAAGGCGATCTTGTGGTGGGTAATCTCGCTTTCTAGTTGCAAAAGTTCGTGTCCTTACTCCTCTTGATTGGCAGCCCCTAGGAAGCCTCGGGTTTACAGTCGTATGTCAATCCCATCCTTCGAACGCGGTACTCGTCTGCTGATGGTCGTTCGTTTAGCCTGGAACACCTGGCGTCGGAAATGCCGACATCAATATTAACCTCGATATGCAATTCGTCCGTCTCCCTGAGTTTTTTCTTTCTTTTCTCTTCTGATGAGCACAATTTGTAGACTGGTGCTGGCTTTACCGTTAACGGTGCTACCTGGACGTCGCCTACCGTTCCTGTCCTCCTTCAGATCTTGAGTGGCGCTCAGACTCCCGGAGATTTGCTTCCCAACGACTCGATTTATGAACTTGAGGCCAATAGGAGTGTGGAAATCACCATGCCTGGCGGTGTTATTGGTGGTGGAGTGAGTTAATCCCTCGTTTATGCTCCAGAAAGACGCTGATGTACTGAAATAGCACCCTCTGCACTTGCACGGCGTGGGTATCGTTTGTCGATGTCTAAATATGGTCGACTGATAGGTAGATCGTTCATTAGCATACTTTCGACGTTGTCCGCGTCGCCGGGAGCGAGGAGTATAACTACGTGAACCCCGTACGTTTTCCTTTATTGGTTCTTTGATCGTCAATCTAATTCACTTCCTAGGTTCGTCGTGATGGCAAGTCTCTCTATGCAGCTCTGCTCACGTTATTCTTTGGTCTGACTAACTTGTGTATCAGTTGTGAACATCGGCACCACCGGTGATCAGGTTACTATTCGTTTCTTCACTGATAACCCAGGACCCTGGTTCCTCCACTGGTGCGTCTGGCACTTCCCTACGATCTTCGAAGTTCACTGACAGGCGTCTGTAACCCTTTCAGCCACATTGACTGGCATATTGAACTGTAGGCTCTTCTCTTCGACTCCCATTGAACGCGCTAATCGTGTAAACAGTGGATTCGCAATAACCTTCGCTGAGCGCACTGACGAGTGGGTGGCCAGCAATCCTGTTCCCGGTGCGTTCTTGCCCTGCTCTGGTTGCGTTTTGCGGATTTGCTCATTTTAATGGGTTCTTTAGCTGCTTGGGACCAGTTGTGTCCGATCTACGAAGAGGAGGGAACGAGCTCTGATTAAATCGACGGGTAGAAGCCACATCCTTTTTTGGATGTAAAGTCGAGGACGTAAATATATTTTATGTAATTTAGCTGATCTCTCATTTATAGTTAGGTGTATTGGGGCTTCTAGGCTTACCAGATTACAGTATAAAACACTTCTCTTGCTGGAATTGTTCCGTGTGCATTTAGTCAGCGGAAAGACATACAAAATGGCCGTGTGGCGTCTCCGGCTCCGGGCGAAATCGTGATTGATCGTTGATATCCGTTTCCCTCTCTTTCCTTAGCTTTCCTTCCTCCTATGAGTTGTCAGAACTTCAGTGAGACCCGGCCGAGTCGTCATACGTTCTACTTCCTACCATCCTAAGTTCAAATCATCTCCAAAAGGATACCTCTTCATTCCTTGACATTTTTCCTCGTCACTGGCATAATTTCGGATGGCTCTCTTCGGGACAGCTACAACTACAACTACATATCGTCTGACAGCGGAGAACGATGGCTTAACCTGCGTCAGACTGGATTTGCATGGCGATATCTGCCTCTGAAATATCCTTCGATTCCCAAGTGTTTCCGTTCCTCTTACAGATTTTCGCTTCTCTGAGGTCTTCTGGAAACCGGGATCGGCGTTTGATTCTGAGCGTTTAAATTCAGCGATTGAGGCGCTTGTTGTAGAGGAGGACATTGAGGAAGAGTCGGTGCCAGTCGAAAGCATATTCCGGGCGACTTCTCCAGCTTCTTCGAGATCTCGACGTGATTTCAGTAGGTTCTGCCATAGTCATTGATGGTGGTACGACGACGAGACGGTATCCGAAGGAAAACGACAAGGAGGGTCGAACGTACGGAGCAGTGTAATTGTCCGTCGACCGTTGAAGGAATGTATACCACTCACGGTGGTACAGGATGGCCAGGCGTACCGAAGTCATGCTGTCTGTCCTGCAGGATCAACGTATGTTGGTATCCGTCGAAATGTGCTTATCCTGACACTTGATGCTAGCACAATATAATGCACCACATGTTTGGCCCCTCGGTGTGTGCGCCGTCGATCGTTAATTGTATCGACAGCACCTAAGATCTGTCCTGCAATATCTGATCTGTGAACGGCAGAGTCACTTTGATCCCTACTTAGGGCAAAATAGGATGCACCGTATCCGGAGCCATTTCTTGTGACCATTCTCGAACATGGATACATATAGACACCTTTGGGACCGTGGTTCTTAAATCATCTGTCCCCTACTACATTTCCACCTCGCGGATTGCACATATGATCATCGATCTCGCCGCGAACCCCAGATGTTCTACTAGTTATTTCTGTCAAGGAGATGGAGGCGAACCCATGCATCTTCGGTCTCGCTTGGGTCTCGCGGTCTTCTCGTGGCTTTATCCCATTAGAATTTGCAGAATATGAGATGGCCGTCCGTTTTGATTGCCATGGGACCAACTTCCAGGTAGATTGGAGCTCATCCGCACACGCGTAGGACCAACGTGGGACGGAATCGAGCCACATACGGATACATATGTGCAAACACTGTGCCAACAAAGGTCCCCATTTGCCATGTTTTCATCTTTGACTTGGAAAATCTCTAGAATAATGTATGCATCCACATGTCGATATCAAACCTTGGTATTTACTTTTCGCTGCTTCTTTCGAATGAAAAGCTCTTGTCTGAGTCGTCTTATTAGGACGCACTAGGCATACCCAGATATTTTACTGCCCGCGTCAGAGTATTCTTAGTCCTAACAGAGTCCTTTAGTCCCCTCTTCCCGCCTGTCACCCTCAAGTATCGCAAGCAACGACAATGCACTGCTTCATTTTATTTCTGTATCCCCACCTACACTTTTTATCGTCGTCGGGTATCTGGGTGGATTTGACCACTATGAGTGGGTGCGTTGGCGCAGGGATAACCATCGGAAGATAGCATAAAGGCACTTCTGGCTTGGAGTGTTGGAGAAGATGCAACGGTAAGTGTCCGGTCGAGTGTCGCGTCTCTTCTGCTGTCTTATAGGACTACTAGGTATCGATTGGCAAGCACGCAAAGATGAGCCTGCTTTGTCGAGAAGCTGTGAGACCTGGGCCTGAACAGCCAGGTCATGGTTCTTTCTGAACTTCAAGAAGCCTTCGGGTGTATCACTGTCGGAGCAACCGCCCTGGACGAACGTTGCCAAGCTCTCCTGGGCGATAGTTATCTCTTACGCCCATATTTATGTTTGGAACGCATTTGACCTGGGTGATCGTCTACTTAACGGGCTACCATCACTCTCATCTTGTCGATTATCTCGCATAGGAACAGTACATTTTTCCTATCCTTTTTTGCACCAACGAACACGACATCAAACGTGCATCTGAACTGTGCACGTGGACATACTTCTTCTTGACCCCTTCCTACTTGCACTGTAGCTTACACATATAGCTATCACCGTGGTGGGACGTCGTCACAGGATGATCTTTCTTCCCTTCTTCCTTCTTACCCCATCCCTGTCGGCAGCTCTAAGGATTGTGTCGTGGAACATCCGACTTGACTTCTTGAGGGACGACATCTCTGTTCAGCAATCTCTCGGCTCCCTCGCTGATCCCTTGGAGCAGTTCAATTTCCTGAGTAACTGGGGCGGATTTGAGGTGCCTTGGAGCACGAGAAGGTTGAGGCTTGCGGAGTTGTTGGAAAGCGAAGACATTGTGTTAGCTGGTAAGTCCATCGTTGTTCGTTGTCTCCGGCATACGTTTGCTAATAATATCATCAGGGTTTCAGGAGGTGTTGAAGAGGCAAGTCGACGATATCCAGGAACTCTTTGGAGATGGTTGGGCCTATGTGAGTGTCTCGTTGCAGGCCCAGGCATATGCTCATTTCGCCCAGGTCGGCGTTGGACGTGACGATGGCGTTGCCGCCGGAGAGTTCAGTCCCATTTTCTACAAAAAGTATGTCTATTTTCTGCCTAGCGTTCTCATCGGTCACTAATCATCTGAAGGGATACATTTGATCTCCTATCTAACGAATCGTTCTGGACCTCGTGAGTGCTTCCCGAACGCATGGTCCTCTCTCAATGACCACGCGGGCGACTAGCCAAACTCCCTTCGAGCCTTCCAGATATCCAGGCGCTAGCTCGTATCGTGTATGCACCCTCGCAGACCTGCTCGTCAAAGGAGACAACAGGAACATCACCGTTCTAAACACGCATCTGGACAATCTATCCGAGAACCAACGCCGGCTAGGGGGATCCCTTCTGCTGATCCGTGCAAAGTATGCTGCCGTCACCACGGGCAATCCCGTAGTGGTACTAGGGGACTTCAATAGGTATGAAACCGCCACTCTTGTGCACCGGATCATGCCCCTAATGTGCGCTCGGTTAGTCCGCCGACAGGAGCCAATTCTGGAGCGTACAACATCATCACTGGAGTTCGGGACCCAGTCGCTGTGAATGCTACATTTGCAGAGAAGTATGCAGTCGGAGACGATGAAGGGAGTGGTTTCAAGATGCTGGATCTTCGTGGGGAGGCTCCCAGAAGGAGTGTCTCAAATACCTTCGCGACCTTCACGGGATTTTCAGCTTCGTGGGATCGGCTTCAGTGGTCGAGGATTGACTTCATATTTGGTGGAAGCAACCGTGGATGGTGAGTTCGTGCCCTAGGAACGTTAGTCTGCGGCTTGATGGTTGTTGTGTAGGACCGCGGATGGATACAAGGTCGTGAACGTGATGGGAGATGACGGGACCCTTACCAGCGATCACCGTCCTGTATTTGTTGATCTTTCTCTCTCTGTGTAGCACAGACGCCAGGATGGAGGTATTAGCTGCTTTACGAGGATTGCTTTAGACAGCATGACGTGGAGTGACCGGCGTAACATCTTGGTATCATCCGTAAGCATACGCCCCTTCGGGAGAAGATCGTGTACCCTAACCGCGTGCCTGCTCTATAGGACTAGTTGTGTCGAGGCACTCCTCCATCGATTCTCCGCCCGGGCCTGGATGAAAAACACTCTTAACCTTCTGCGCCCGCTCGGGGGGTGTAAGATAGTGGTGGTTTCGGAGACCAAGGACGACGGTGTTTGTGCTGATAACGAAGAATCGCGGTGCGGGTGCTGCTATGATGGTCTTGGCACTCCCCCGAATCTCAAACATTAGGCAGGCAATCATTGATTCATTGGTGTCGAATGCCTTTTTTACGCTCTCCTGCTTCTCCATCAACCGGCTTGTAGACGACCGCACTTCGTTCCTCAAGACCCTCCACGCCGCACAGGCTCAAAGGGGGAGTAATGTCATGATGCCTTATTGGCGAAGATATCCTTTCGTGTGCATCTCTGATATCGCACGCAAGTTCCCCGAGTCAAGCTCACATTTGCAAGCAGCTCAACTTCTCCGCGGTAAATATCCACGCGTCTCTCTCCCTCCACCAGCTCTTTCTCTCTCGTCCACCCTCCTCATCGCTCGGGATTTTTGTCCGGAGAGGAGAGAAAGGATATGCGGAGACGTCCGGGAAGGGAAGGTCGGGAGGATGCAAGTGTGACGGTCCACGATGATGGGACATGGCGAGCCTTTCCTTTGTTGGGACTCTGCGGGCGGAATATCGTCGGGATACTCAGCGCGCTTGATCTGGTCAATCGGTCCAACGTGAGCTCACTCCTGCCTTGTTCCATGAGATGTGAGACCTGGACAGCTGGGTCATCGTTCTTCCAGAATTTCAAGAAGTCTTCGGATTTATTATCAACGAGTGCAACCGCCTTGGACGAACGTTGAGCTTACCGAGGTGGGAACTATCTCTTACCCTCGTATGTTTGGAACGCCTTGGACTGACCCGACGGTAGCACAAAGGTCTAGCCTATCGTCTACTTAACACGCTACCGTCGCCCTCATCTTACCGGCGCATCTGCTATCTTTTCTTGCGCCAACGAAGACGACGTCAAACGTGCATTTGAACTGTGCACGTGGACATGCTTCTCGTTCCTTTATAGCCATCACCGTGGTGGGATGTTGTCACAAGATGATCTTTCTTCTCTTCCTCATTCTCGCCCCATCGCTGTCGGCCGCTATGAGGATTGCGTCGTGGAACATCCGATTCGACTCCCAGAGGGATGATATCTCTGTCCAGCAGTCTTTGAATTCTCTTGCCGATCCTTTGGAGCAGTTTGATTTCCTGAGTAACCGGGGTGGAGCTGAGGTGCCATGGAGTACGAGGAGGTTGAGACTTGCGGAGTTGTTGGAAAGCGAAGGGATTGTGTTAGCTGGTAAGTCCATCGTTGTTCGTTGTCTCCAGCATACGTTTGCTAATACTATCATGTCAGGGTTTCAGGAGGTGTTGAAGAGGCAAGTCGACGATATTCAGGAACTCTTTGGAGATGGTTGGGCCTATGTGAGTGTCTTGTTGCAGGCCCAGGCATAGGCTCATTTCGCCCAGGTCGGCATTGGACGTGACGACGGCGTTGCCGCCGGAGAGTTCAGTCCCATTTTCTACAAAGAGTATGTCTGTTTTCTTCCTAGCGTCCTCATCGGTCACTAACCGTATGAAGGGACACATTTGATCTCCTGTATAATGAATCATTCTGGACCTCGTGAGTGCTCCCCGAATGCATAATCCCCTTTCCCTGACGCGGATATCTAGTCAAACTCCCTTCGAGCCGTCCAGATATCCGGGTGCTGGCTCGTTTCGTGTATGCACCCTCGCAGACCTGCACGTCAAAGGAGACAACAGGAACATCACCGTTCTGAATACACATCTGGACGATCAATCCGACAGCCAACGGCAGCTAGCAGGATCCCTTGTGCTCATACGCGCAAAGTACGCTGCCGTCACCACGGGCAATCCTGTAGTCGTACTAGGCGACTTCAATAGGTATGAAACCACCCTTCTCGCGCACCGGATAATGTCCCTAATGGGCATGCGATTAGCCCCCCGACAGGAGCCAATTCTGGAGCGTACAATATCATCACTGGAGTACAAGACCCAGTCGCTGTGAATGCTACATTTGCAGAGAAGTTTGCAGTCGGAGACGATGAAGGGAGTGGTTTCAAGATGCTAGATCTTCGCGGGGAGGCTCCCAGAAGGAGTGTCTCGAATACCTTCGCGACCTTCACGGGATTTTCACCTCCGGGGGATAGCTCCCGTTGGTCTAGGATTGACTTTATCTTTGGTGGAAGCAACCGTGGATGGTGAGTCCCTGCTCTAGGAACGTTAGTTGCGGCTTGATGGTTGTTGTGCAGGACCGTAGATGGATACAAGGTCGTGAACGTGATGGGAGATGACGGGATCCTTACCAGTGATCACCGTCCTGTATTTGTTGACCTTTCTTTTTCTGTATAACACAGACGCAAGGTGGCATGGAGGTATTATACGCTTTGCAAGATATGATTGCTATGCATGGCGTGGAGTGACCGTAACATCTTCATACCATCTAGACGCCACTCAGCGGACCCCTTCTCGTTCAAACGTCTCAGTAAAGCTCCAAGCTAGCCTAGTCTTCTGCCATTCCGTAAAGGTACTGTTTCCTCCCCAGTGAGGCGTCAATATGGAGTCTAGATTCTTCGGGGATTCGAAGCTTATGTAAATATCTCCGAGTCCTTCTCCCACCATTCGCCCGGACTCTGTGGGCAATGAACCTACTGTTCCTCGCTAAACATGGCACACCACTAGCGCTTAGATTCCGCGCTAGTGCATTCACTCGTTTTATCATGTCTGGCGCGACAACACAAACATTTACGCTCCCTCACATCCCCGAACTTTATGATGCTCAATATCTTGACACTCTCCTCCCTGCTCATTCGAAGACCTCTCCGAAACTTGATCCTTCACCCTCCTCCCCCGACCACCCTCCCAATGCTATGATGGACGCACTCATGTCTTCGGCGAACCAAACATTGACGGAGAACGGAGCTCAAGCATTCAAATCTACAGGTTCTGCAACCCTGGATGCTTTTCAGCTTCTTAAACCCACGTCCGATTCTTCCCAGATTGATTCCTTGCTATCACAGTCCTGGAAGGAAGATCCAGATACAACTTTGCGCGTAATCTGGCACATACGGAGCATCCACGACGGCAAAGCAGAGAAGGAGCTTTTCTATGTGTGCGTATTCAATTTACAACATTGGCTCATGACTCATTTACGTGGAACGTAGGGTATTTGGTTGGCTGTACAAGCATCACCCTCGTACCGCACTCATCAACCTGCCTTTTCTCATCGAGCCTTCTGGTTCCCGCGGCCTCTCCCATGGATATTGGAAAGACCTACTCAACATACTGGCACTGGCCACCGACGGCGACGTCGGTTCATTTGATGATCAGACTCGTAGACGGCACCGGAATACGACACCTGAGGAGCGGCTTTCTGTGGCCACCAGTCGTCATGACACTGTCGTGGCGCGTCTTGCTGACCCGACCTACCGCGCCTTGTACATAACCGTCGCGCGTCTATTTGCATCACGGCTGATGAGCGATGTCTCTGTGCTATGCCAGGCGGACGGTCTTTCGTCGGATGATCGGGATTATGGTCGTCTGCTTCGCCAGCTGTCCTTGGCCGGGAAGTGGGCACCTACACCTGGAGGTTCTCATGACCGTCTCACAAATATTTCTACCGCAATCGTGTCCTTGATACACTACTCGCACCCTACACTCCCGCTGACGTTCCCTTCCGCGCTTGGTACGTGTGATCGTGACGCACACCTTTCCAGAGACGCTGCACAGGTCCTCCGCTCCTACTATCA
Source organism: Gloeostereum incarnatum (assembly GCA_004338095.1). Lineage (NCBI taxonomy): Eukaryota > Fungi > Basidiomycota > Agaricomycetes > Agaricales > Cyphellaceae > Gloeostereum > Gloeostereum incarnatum. Next base: position 3,049,722 of record RZIO01000005.1, read on the forward strand.
GCGATGGATCCTCACCAGACTTCGGGGTGCTACCCTCGTTCCCGAGCCTCTCATGTCAAGCAGGCAGTGGACGAAGATCAAGTACTCCCGCGTCACATCCGTCTGCATGCGTAATAACTCACGCCGCTTCTACGAACACGATCCGGAAGGCTACCAGCAGTATCTCATCGACGTCGAGAGCGGAAAGAAGACCATCAGCGGAGCCACTCTCTTCCCGCACGATATCCTCAGACGCCTCACGATGCTTTCTACAACGGCAACGAAATCTCGCTATCCAAAGCTCGCCGAGTTCAAGCGGAAGGCGGTGGAAGCAGAGAAGAGGTCGCTGGAGGCGCAGTGGAAGACGATGATTGAGAACTTGAAGCAGAGCGGGAGAATTGAGAACGCCATCGCCATCTGCGACGTGTCTGGATCCATGGGTATAGTTGGCTATAGCGGTGATGACCGCCAGGTTCCTCCTATCTATCCTGCCCTTGCGCTCTCCATCGTTCTGGCAGAGCTATCCAAACCGCCGTTCAATGGCGGATTCATCACGTTCTCGAATCGGCCTGAGTTTGTGAAGATTGACAGGGAACACAGACACGGGCTTGGTGGTATGGTCAAAGATATGGTTGGCGTCGACTGGGAGATGAACACTGATCTGAAACGTGTCTTCATCGACCTCATTCTTCCGCTGGCGAAACAGAACAACGTGAAGAAGGAGGACATGATCAAACGCCTGTTTGTGTTTTCCGACATGCAGTTTGACACTGCGCAGTCCCATTCCGCGAAGTGGGAGACAAATTACAGTGTGATTGAGAGGGAGTTTGTGAAGGCTGGGTATGATGTCCCGGAGATCGTCTATTGGGATTTGGGTGGGTATGACACGGTGGAGGTGGAGAAGGACCGGAAGGGTGTCGCTATGCTCAGTGGGCGTTCAGCCAGTCTCATGAAAGCGTTCATGGGCGAGGAGGACGAGAATGATGAAGAGAAGGCGGAGAAGGAGGAGAAGGAGAAGGAGAAGGAGCCGTTCAATCCGTTGAACATGATGAAGCAGGCCTTGGGAAGGAAAAGTTTTGATGGCTTGGTCGTCGTCGATTGAGATCCTACTTGTACTACTTTCAACACCCCCACTCTTGTATTGTTATTCTTACCCCAGCTCCTAGTGTATCTTGTCGTCGTTTGATTGTAATTTATTCGTAGCCTTTCTGTAGACTCCCATTCAACCTTTCCACTGTGTTTCTGATAAGCCCATAAGAGTACATGCCGAAAGCCAAAAGCCCTGACGGAAGAACGAAATACCCGGATCTTCCGGTTTGCCTAAGTCGGATTTGTCCTCCGCCATCATCGTCCGAAGGAGCCGACTGAAGATATGGGGTCACTTTTGCGACGATAACGATTATGAATACTATTGGTGTGTTGCCCTCCCCCAACGCTCATGGCCACTCTTCCCATTGACGTAGACGCACCGACACTGACGACAGCCACAAACAGCCGTCAGGACGTTCAATTAACGGATCAAACAAATTTGCTTCCTTTTAAGAAGATAATCGCCGTGTTTCTTGGCCTTGGTGCCTGTGTTCTCGTCGCTGCACTAGATTCCGTCATCGTTGCGACAGCGCTGCCCACGATATCCTCGGCGTTCAATGCCGGTTCCGTCGTCTCATGGGTACCTTCAGCCTACCTCCTCACTTCGACGTGTTTCCAGCCGCTCTATGGAAGATTCAGTGATATTTTTGGAAGAAAGAGCGCCATGTCTTTGGCGATGATTGCCTTCATGGTCGGTAACTTGATCGCTGGATTCTCGAAGAGTATCATGCAGATGATTGTGGCGCGAGGAATTGCTGGGGCAGGAGGAGGCGGGATCATCAGCATGATGCAAATCATCGTGTCGGACGTCGTGACTCTTCGAGAAAGGTACGTTCCGTTGATCCCCGCTGATAGAATCTTGTACTTAGTGTATTGATCCTGCAGGGGTAAGTATCAAGGCATAATCGGTTCCGTCGTTGCAATGGGGTACTGTGTGGGTCCATTGATCGGCGGCGCGTTGGCTCAGAAGGTTGGATGGTCTGTAAGTACCTAATTTCTTTGCGCTTCCTTCAGAAAAGCTGAATGATGACTAGTGGTGTTTCTGGATCACGATTCCTATCTCGCTCTGCGCAACCTGTGGGATCGTTACCATTCTTCCCTTAAAACCAGTTGAGGGCGGCATTCGAAGGTAAGGAAGTAGACGAGCATTCTCCCCGGTTTCTTTTCTCATATCATGACGTCGTGCAGGAAACTGCTTGCTGTCGACTATATCGGATCATTTCTCACCCTCTTGGCCTGTGCTCTTTTGATCCTTCCTCTCATCTGGGTACGTTCGTCGGTCACTGTTGTCTTCGATACCTATCTGATCTAAGAACATCAGGGAGGAGTTACATTCCCTTGGAATTCAGCTGTTATACTTGCTCCACTGTTATCTGGATTTCTAGTTGTGGTGATATTCTGTCTCTGGGAATGGAAGGGTGCAAGGTTGCCAATTGTCCCAAGTCCGTCCAATGTATATCGTTCCTTGTCCATATGTTGACGATTTTTCCTAGTGTACATCTTCCGACACGCCACCGTTATTGGAGTGTACATTACCATGTTTATCAAGTAAGTTGGAGGACATTCATCTACGGAATGTTGAAGATTGAGCCGTTCAGTGGCTTCGTCTTCTTTTCGTCCATGTATTACCTCCCCCAGTTCTTCCAGATCTCCCTCCATTACAGCCCCATTCAAGCAGGTCAGTCTTCGCACTAGATTAGAGAATCCAGCTGACCGTCTCCAGGAGTATTCCTGATTCCCATCCTCGTCAGCCAGATGGTTGCAAACTGGGTTTCAGTGCGTCCTGGCTTTTGACGAAATATATTACTCATACCTTTGGCAGGGGATTTCCATCAGCCGGACAGGTCGATATCGAGTAAGTCGATCTATGTTTGTTGATTTTCTGCGTTTGCTAATTCAAAGTATCGTTCAGTCGATCATCCATTCCGGCTTTGCTATTTGGGCGATAGGATGTGGATGTACCTCGATGTTCAACCAGTCCACTTCGAAGGCTCAGATGGTCGTGTTCATGCTGCTATCGGGAATAGGGGGAGGACAGGTATACTGACTCTATGTCTGTAGAAATCCCACCAGCCTCATAATTTCCCATAAAGACCATGCAGACAACGACGGTCGCCGCACAAGCCAGCGTTCCTCGGAAGGACGTATCCGTCGTTACCGCGTTCAGAAACGTACGAATTTCCTCTTTCCTCTGCTGATCTGTCAATGTAACATTCGCGTTTCCATCCAGTTCATTCGAATGCTCGGCGGAACGCTCGCGATGGCCATTGCTGCGACAATGATGTTGGTACTCTCTACGGTTCCGTTACTCTTGTCCTGAGCCGTCCTTATTGAACAGTAACAATGCTCTGAAGAAGGCCATGAAATCCATGGATCTCTCTGATGTAATCATCGACACTATAATCGACGACCCGTCATTACTAGCCAACGCCACATCCCTCGGGATATCCGACGCCGTAGCGCTGGATATCTTGAACAAGGGATACAATAAGGGCTTTCGAGATCTATTCATTCTGAATGCGGCGCTAACCATCCTAGCTTTCTTCGCGAGTGTCTTACTGATAAAGCACAAGGATCTCAACCGGATAGACGACGACCAACTGAAGAAGGAGATGAAAGAGAAGGGCAGGGACGAAAGAAACGCCGCACAATCTGCACGGAACTCAGAAGATGTCGAAATGGGTAACATTCATACTGAGCAGACGATGGGGCAAGGGAAGGAATAGCCTGAGAACGTTTCAGAAAATGTGGCGTCGCTTCCTCTTCATCGGTAACGGAAGGGCCATCATTGTATGTAATGATGGTATATAGATCTTGCACCTATGATTCTTGCAAGAGATTGACTTTCATCACCAATCCGTCGGTAGCACTTATAGGCTCACGCCACCGCCACCGCCGCAATTTGCTCGTGATTTGTTTCTGGTGGAGATAGGCAGCCAGTCACCCTAAATCATCCGATTTCTAGCGAGAAGAACAAAGAAAGTCTCCCTCTAGAGCGCTCATACAAACGACCCATCTGTGAAATGACAGACATGTGTACTAACTGATATACTACCCACTACCAGAGACATGATTAGGAAGTTCAACATGTTGCATATCAAGATGAGCTGCAAGACGATGGATGATTGTAGCCATATTGTCACCCAGGTCCAACACTCTTGACAGAATGATCTGCAGGAAGAATGGGAAGAACAGCCCAATATGACAATAGAGCGAGCACTCTAAAAAAGCAGAAGCCTCTCCCTAAATTTAAGGCAGCCCGTAAATGAGCCCATTATCCAATCGTCTTAACAATTTCATGCATGATAGATCTGCTCCACCGTCAAAGGCATATTTATGTCCATACATAAGGACGCGCAGAGGGAACATACCCGCAATTCAAATCGTTCATCCCTGCCTTGGACGTTTCCTTAGATCATATTTCTTTGCTCTCTCCCGGTAGCTCTGCACCACCGTCGATCGTTTTCTCTTTAAAGCAGGAAACGTTACCGGTGTTACTTCAGGAAAAGTCTCCCGCTTCCCCATCACCGAAACAACAATTCCCTCTACGATGTCGGCTGGAGGAATCATAGCTGTGATTCGAGCCATTGTCCGAGGATTCAAGCTCGCGATGGGATAACTCTTCAACCCTGGCTCTCGTATCTTTGCAAGCGAGGTTCGGACTGGGAAGGACGCCACAATCCGGAGGAGAGAGCATGGACCGGCATCTGTACAGGGCTTCGACAAGGCTTGAAGAGCCTGAAGAATGCTTGAGTGGGTCGAATTAGTAGAAGGGTCCTGAATCAGTGTTAACAAGAAGATCAGATGCAGATGTAACAGTGATCGTACATCTGGAAAGAAATTATCGGGATGAATTGATCTAAGTATCTCTTGAATGCCGTTCAAAGGAATGGCTCTATCGGTAATTTTTGACCCGGCGAAGACCCAGAGGAGACGTTTGTCTTTAAGCATCAACACGAACATCACACTCGGCCACGGATTGCTGTGTGGAATACAGAATGGGGAAGGGATGAGATGCTGCATCCACGCCAGAGTCTGCGCCGGTGTTTTAGCGTCTATGGCCAGTGGGGGCTTACTTGACCGCCAGTAATTTGAATTTACCGTGACCGGCTTCGGGAGTAGGCGACCATCCTTAGTACGATGGAAGGCGACTACATTCGCGGCCTGCTGAGTCCATAGAGGTGGTTTCCTCCCTGGAAAAGAGAACACGTCGCACAGGCGTTCCCCTGCCATGAAAGCGTAAACGAAGTAGAGAGCCGCCATCGCCGAACTACTGTGCGAGCGTTGAGGTACCGGTATAGGATCCGGCAAAGGATAGCCAACACTGATGAGATTGTCGAAATTGAATAGATAGTCAAAATCGAATATAGAGTTCCCCGAATCATTTTCATCGGAGTCTGTAGAGTGGTCCCATGTTCCGGTGTACCATCGAGCACAAGCGGCGAGGTGCTGCACTTCGTTCGCCACGATTGTTTGAGCGTCTGGGTCAATAAAACGTGCCATACCGGCAGACACCGCCTTCGTACGATCTGAACCAAAGACAGGAGGATGAGCCGAAGTCATCAAATAAGTTAACAACACTTCGTGGATCGTAAAACGACTAAGAGGATCTGGATACGTATTACTCAGTTGAAGACAGCGTTGTGAACAAAAACACCCAACCTTGGCGCAAGCCATAAAATGGCATGGCTCGGAATACTCGTCCAGACAGTCCGATGGTTTCTACCTCGTGCTGGCGAAAGGCATCACCGTCGGCAGGCCGATAGTTCGTGAAAGTGTAGATGTATGCATCAAGCTCGTGGTGCGGAGAGTCAAATTGTGACTGCAGAAGCATCGACACGAAGCTATCAGTCGCGCGATGTCTGTTTACAAGCGTTAGCGGTTAGTATGGAATATTGAATGCAGTGCTTCCACATACCTTCCTCGAAGCCAGACCCACATTCTTTCGATCAGGTGACTTCCGCTCGGGGACGATCGCAGGGCAGGAGGAAGGAACGGTGAAACATAATCGCGGTATTCTTCGACCTCGTCGAACCCACCAGTATCTGACACCCATGTGAACGAGTCCCATTCTCCAGGAGAACCATGTTCAAAATACTTCCTAGGTATGTCGGTTCCGGCGAGCACAAAAGTAACGTCGCATTCACGCATGCTGTTCCTCCAAGTCCGAATCATTTCCTTTATGGAGGGATAATCCCCGCCTCCGTCTCTGAGGTACCGCAGTCCATGAGTAATTGCGGTATTGGTCTCGTCAAGGACGATAAATAAGGGGCTTTTGATGAGCATGCGGATGTCTTGAATAACTTGGGGTAGAATCTCGTTGAGATACTCGTCGTCGACGTCAGACATGTTACACATCAATGCATGAAAAGGGTCAACCCCTATTGCGGACGGTGGGCGAGGCATGAGTTGATAAAGCAGCCAGCGTTTCTTGTAGACCTCCTCCTGATCCGCCTGATCCCTTTCCCTCATCGCATTTAAGAACGCTCGGAAAATAAGGAGCCGGGAAAGAAGAATTTGTGAGAACCTTCGTCGAATCTGTACGACGTTTCTGGGATACTCGTCAGCTGGGGGAGCCTCCAATGATATCGGGTACCAATCAATTGGACGTGAACCGTCGAAAACACAGCTCATGTCTTTCGAACCTAGATCGTTAGAGTCTACGGAGGACGTCAAATATAGGCCCCAATGTTGACATAATCCTTCGAAAAGAAGCCTGGTCTTTCCGGTCCCCGACGAGTTGATTAGAAACCTGGTCATATAGAATTAAATGATATCCTAGGAGTTGTCGAGTAGACAACGTACACAGAATGGCCAGGAGTGAATATACGAGAGACGCGAGCCCGTAGATCCACGTCTTCATGGAATAAGCCTAGGCGGCGGAGTAGAAGAATGGGCGCTGAACTTCCGTATACTCTCGCAGGGACGTCTAGGCCTTCCCATGTAGAAGGGAATGTAGAGGAGACGTCTATGTTCGTGGCATCTGCAAGAGTCCAGGCGCGCAAGAAAATACGTTCTCCGCTGGCGGCCATTATGGCATCCAAGTGGGAATCTATCAATGTTTGCTCCACTCGTTCTTCCGCTGTTAGCGTGAAGGTTTGAAGGTCCACGAATGAGCCTAGAGTGTATTTAGCTGGGAAATCATCCCTTGCGAGAGGTAACATACTAGTTCTTTTCAAAATTGATAAGGCTGTATCTCTGTCTTTATGCGTTCGTACAAGGGCATCGTGGAGCTCTGGAGTTTCAGTGAGCAACTTAAGACATCGTCTGTAAGCAACATTTCCGTGAAGTTGGGCTGTCCAATGGACAAGTGTGCCGAGGGATATTAACAAATGACAAGCACCTTCCACAGAAGCGACGTCTCCAGTTTCGTCCAGAATGGAGGCGACTTGAGCTTCCGCGTCGACGCGGAATGATGGTTGTTCCATGAATTTGGGACGACACGTGGCTGCTCACGCACAGGTATTTGGACTTGCTGTGACGAGTAGGTGCCAACCCGGAAGAAGTATCAAGCGGCTCCAAAGCGGCTGGCAACAGTGTTGGCCGGTCATTGACTTTTTGTGACGGTCAATCAGAATGACCATGACTTTTATCGCAACCATTCACTGACTGTCAAATGACCATGACCATCCGGTATCGGCATTTTTTATTGCCCCGGAATTCCGAGGCCCAAATCAGGAGCTGTTCTCCCACGAATCATGATGACTCAGCAATACTTCCTCTCTCCCTCGATGAGCATGTGCGCTTTGTCCATGTCCATCCGACGCCATTGTATAACCTATAGCTTTCTATTTTATCTTATTAATTATGCAGTAGCTCTCTTATCTCGACACTGGCTCTGATTTCAATATGATAACCTTTCTGTGCCTATCAAGATATTATCAGGAGCAGTATGAGGCAATGTCCAAACATTCATATAATGAAGAACTTAGTTTGTATGAAATTCTAGCTATGGATGATGTAGATGATGACCTCGATGAGACTACACAAGATATATTATTACAGGGATAGTAATGTAGATACAGTACAGCGCGGCAGTGCTAGGATTGATTACATACGCGGGGCTTATTCACGGTCCGAATGAAGTCATGGTCATGGTCATTCCATGACCATTCATTGACCAATTGTAACCGTCACCGACCTTTACAACCAGTCAGTGACCGGCACAACACTGGCTGGCAACAAGCTTCCTCTGTCGTTGTTCGCAGTTCCCATGGCGCCGGATAATACAATGTCCCTATTGTTCCCAAAAAGACACAGAGTCCCACTATTAAGAATGCGAACGCTTACATCTAGTAGCTGCGTCGAACTTCTTGTCTACCTCCCCTTTGCACCTTTGCAGCCTTGACGCTCTTCAACCGCTGACCCCTACCATTCATTTTTGACTTACGCAATATTCTTGCTCCCTAGTCCTATAACATCCTTGAAGTCTCTATGGTCTCTATTCCGAAGGGTAATCCTCCGACGGCGTTGGAAGATGAGGAATCCCATGAAGTGGCTCTTGCGCTGCGCTTAAGAGAGATCTTAAGTGCAGCCATACTACAGAATCACCTCGAAAATCCTCATCCTAACTTCGACCAGACAAGACATCTGCTGAACACCGTTCCGGGGCTGTACAAGCATGTGGAGAGACGATATCGAGGGCTCGAAGTAGAAGATTCTGAAGCTGATGTTTTCTCAGATAATGGTGAGAGCGAGACGGTTCCCGAGGTTTCCCGGATTCTAGATTCACTTCCGGAGTAGGACATGCCTACTGAATATCATATCCGACAACATGCAAGTAGATCCCTTGGATCATTGGGCATCGATCCTATCGCATTGTCTTAGCGACAGCGATCCTTTCTTCGGCTGTATCGATACTTGCAAGACTATATTGCGGAAAGATGCCTTACTTTTGCAACGCCTCAAGCAAATATTCCACGGTTCTAGAGATTACAGTGAGCTGAAAACAAAACACCAAAGTGAGTGTAGTACGTCGACACTCAAGTGGAATTGCGAATCTGAAATCCCTCGGAGTCTCGCGACTCAAACGGATCTTGTATGACAGTACGGAAACTTTTCAGAGACGGATGGACATATTTCTTCGGGAACACAAAACATCTATGCTCACATTCGTCATGCAGGAACAAGTTCTACCGCTATGGAATCCGACTGCAAGCGAAACTCTTGACGGCATTAGTGATACGATACTAACGCACCTCCGAAATCTTGAGATTCCCTGTCTATTTGGACTTCCCGGCCTCCTCCTCCATCAATTGGGAGAGGGGCATCACTCCGAAATTCTTCGAGACAACGTAAACTCTCTGTTCTTACCTGAAAACGATATGAAACAGGTGTAAGTATCCGGCCCACCATTCCGCTCGATATGATAATCTTATAGCATGCGTTAGTGTATTCGCCAATGCTCCAGGTACAGGCAAGACTCGTACGGTCATCCAGGGTCTGTGCATGCGTTGGGGGCTGTACTTCAGCACCACAGTATCTTCATCTCTCTTTAGGAAGGCAGGATCGCTCGGATCTGATGACCTCGAAAAAACAATTACTGAACGACTGGCTCAAACCCCAGGGTTTTCCCGTCCACTCCGTCAGGGCGCTTCCTTTGCCGAAAATCTCCATCGCAATCAAGATATCGCATGTCGGCGGTTTAAGGAAGTATTCCTCGCGCGGATGATTGTATTCTATCTCTTTTTAACTCTACTTCCGGGTGAAGTCAACTGTGACTCTCCGACGTACAGGAAGAGGTGGCTCCTTCTTCAGATCTGTCCTTCACTCTTCGACCCAAATAACGACATATTTGTCTCAGCAACTGTTTTAGCATCGCATGCCCCGTACGAAGGCATCCCCAATGTGATATCCGATCTCTTCGCAACAATCAAAAGGAAAATAGGCACCACCAATCTGCCCTGTGTGCTTGACGAGGCTCAGTTTTCTGTAGAGCAGTATCGTGACTCGTTTCGCTCTCGGAAAAACCCTCAAAAACGCCGAGGTGTACTGGGAGAGATCGTTCGGGCATTCACAAAGTCATTAGAGCCCGGGTATCTGAAATGGATTGTGACGGGGACCGGGCTAGATGTGAAAGACATCGAGGATGGTCTTGTTTCTGCCATCCAGAAAGGTGACCAGCGGGTGGTTTCGTTGAATTTTACGGGAAGCTTCCAGGACAAACAGGACCAGATGACGTACATCGACAGATATTTCCCACCTGGATTGACGTCGGAGCATTCACCGGCTGGGAGATCGCTCTCTCATAGAGTGTGGTTTTGGCTGAGAGGAAGGTTCGTTCCCCCGTATCAGCGCTCGACACTGCTTACTTCCCTGAGGAATAGATATCGATGGACTACGTCCTACGTCGAAGCCTTACTCCGACACGGATTTCGTCGACCGCATTATTTGTTGAACAAATACTTCCAGTACTCGGGGAACTTCAATCCAAACGACACCGACTCCCTTGTCACAAGAGAGCTTAATGAACATCCGTTGTCGGATGCAGAACTTCGCTTGGAGAAAGACATGTTTAGGCATGAGACGGTTTATCAGCATTTCCACAAGTTGTCGACCCATCGTAGTGAGTGCTTCGCTTGGCCTGACCTTAGATTACGGTTCCCATCTGACTTCAGCTGGAGATCAGCACCTCGTCTCCAGGCTAATGGAACTAACTTACATGCGGCTGCTTCGGTTTGAGGACGTCGACTTTCTGACGCAGGATAGAAATCTTCTGACATGGGGTATCGGTCGGCTCAGTCCTAGAGGAGACGTTGTCATCGACGAACCTCTGGTGTATATAAGCTTAACCTACTGGTTCCGCCAGAACTACTGCGACATCTACCGACATGTCGTGGAAAACGTCATCATGAACGGTGCCAACGGAAAAACGAATGGGTTCGAGACGTTCGTTTCTGTCATTCTGGCTGAAGAATTCTCCGACTGGAGGAGGCTCAGTGACGTTTTTGAATTCTCCTCGTATGCCTTTCACGGCATCCCATCTTGGGCTAATGAAGAGGCCCGGCTCGTTGCTCTCTATCCCGACGCTGATTCAAAACAGCAGTGTAGTATAGTGTGCTTTCGTGGCAATTCGGATCCGGATGCCGGGTATGCTTCCGATCTGGAATGGTATCCAGCTCCTGCAAACGCGGAGAAGCTCCCCTCTGGCCCATCGACTCAGTTAGGAGGAAACACAGACGTTTTGGGGTGGCTTGCGCACGAGTCCTACTTCACATTCTGCTTCCCAAGCACGTTGATGGGACCGGATATCCTCTTCTGCCTGCAGTTTCGGGATGGCCGAAGGATCTGGGTAGCTGTCCAAGCCAAGTACAGAATGAAGACAGATAGCACAAACATGACTGATGCAATTCGCAGCGTAACACCAGCCAGATTCTTTTTGGATGTGAGTTTTAGTGAAGGATGGAATAACCGCAACCGACTGATGTCCTCTTTAGATAAACGATAATTCTCCTGCCCAAGACGACAGCTCCTTACACGAGAAGGTGACCCGGGCACTAGAAGAGCTCCTGAACCCGTTGGACAAGGACGAGGCTGGTCAACAGCACCTTCTCCGTGTGGTGACCATGTTCCCAGTCATGCCATTCGTACCCGATCCGCATCCCGATCAGGAAGGGGAGGAGAAGACCACTAAGAGAAGAAAGATGGGAAAGAAGGGAGCACCCAGCAAGAAAAAAAAGAATCCAAAGCTCGCCACGGAGCCCATCGTTATTGACATCGAAGGACAGCACCCCCTTGCTCTCCTGAAGCTTGAGGATATCTTCGACCATCCGATCTATGATTCAGACACCCTGGTGCACCAGCTTGAAGACATCGCGAGACAGAAGAGAATAACGGCCGTCAGAGACGGAGATGTGCCAGATGATCTTCCTGATATGCCTTCGACGTTAGGAATCCGAAAGGTTGCCGTTGACGACGAAGGTGACGGTGCTAAGGCAAGAAAGGGCCGCCGTGTGGGATCAGTGATCACGACCGCACAACCGAAGAAGAGTGCACCCTCTCCGGCTAATCGATATAATACGCGTTCTGGAGCTCAAAAGTCGACAGATAGATAGAAACAATACTCAACTCATCAATTATTATAGCATTCGTCCTTATCCAGTATTTTCTTGAACGTTTATGTCCATTCCTGTTACATCTCTTACACAAGCCCCTGGACATCTAGTTCAGCCGGCAGCTCCTCCCCAGAGATTCCGGCAAGTACATTCTTCACGGCCAGCGTGGCCATCCCAATTCTGGTCTCAATAGTCGCGCTTCCGATGTGCGGAAGGACGATACACCTACATGTACGCGGTCCATTAGCGTCCCCTTAAGCAGCGCAAGAAAAAAAACACGAACCTAGGCTCCTTCACCAATGGATGCTCGGCGTCCACATTCGGCTCACCCTCCACGACGTCCACTCCCGCTGCCCAGATCCACTTCTCTCTGAGCGCCTTTGCCAAAGCGTTCGAGTCTACGAGAGTTCCACGGGCAGCGTTCACTACGACACTATGCTTTTTCATCTTCTTGAGGAAGTCCTCGTTGATGAGATGTTTGGTGCCTGCACCACCGGGAGCGAGGATGAATAAGACATCGCTCTCCCTCGCCAGCTCATCCAGGTCGACGCGTCTGAGGGATTTGAGTGCGGGAGCGTGTGACTTGAGTAACACCTCGTCCCGCTCGGCGGACGACGATGGAGGTGATTTGGGATTTGAGGAGTAGATACAGTCGGTTATGCCGAATGGGATGAGACGTGCAAGTGTTGCCTGAGAGATTCGGCCGAAACCGAGGAAACCGACTGTGCGGTTGGAGGAGCTTAGTTGGGGGCCGCAGAATCCGAAGGGTGACCAACTGAACTTTGGCCACTGGAAATATTGTCGGTCAGCGGAGCGGAGCGATGATTGGAGGGACAGAGGCATACCTCACCGGCTTTGACGAGGCTGTAGGTTTCTCCGGCGTTACGAGTGGCCATTAGAGCTAGCATGATAGACACGTCGGCGACTAGAGAACATTAAATGAGCTTCTCGTAGGACAGTATCATGGTGGACACGGACCTGCATCGGTCAAAACGTTCGGCGTGTATCCGACGCGTAGACCACGCAGTGCAACGTCGGCCAGGTTAATGTGATCTGCACCAAGCTGATAAGGAAAATGTAGATTCGGAGGATCTGATGTGCGTACCATATCCAACAGACATTGTCGAAACGACGCGAAGATTTGGGCCGGCTATATAAGAAAGATAAGCCGCCAGGAGCAGTCGTAAGAGCAGATATCCTGCCTGCGTCAAAAAGCTCCTTATTCGCCTTACCAGATGAACTATTCAATATGCAGGTAAAAAATAGGATGGAATCAGCCGTCCAACCTTTTCTCCGAGAACAACGATAACACCGCTGGCGTTAGGGATATTCTCCAGCAGCCATCCCCTTTCACAGGGCCGATCCTCCGGCCACACAACAACCTATATGTACAAATACAAGTAGTCGCAGATAAGAGGAGTGGATACAAAGGATCCATACCTCTAAATCATCTCGCGAAGTCAACAGAGGCATAACATCTGGTCCCAGATCTCTGCATACCACAACTTTGTATTTCTGTCCCGTAGAGCTGAGATGAGAAACGATAGACGTTAAGCGGTCAGTAGAGCGAGAGACGGAAGATGTTATTGACCCAGGCATTATCGAAACAGGAAGATACAAGTAATAATCGTCGTGGTATATAAAGAAGAGCCGGTTCTACGGCCCGAGTGAGCGGATCCTTGTCACAAGGCCCTCCGGAACGATTAGGCCGGTCACTCCTCACCACATGAACCTGGGTCCTGTCCGATGTTTGCTTCTGCTTTGGCGCGTCAATTTTTCTTTGTTACGCGTCGCGTCTTCCTGTTCCGTAACCACCATCATCGATAAGATGACAAAATATATTATCGTCTCTGGAGGTGTCGTCAGTGGAATCGGGAAGGGCGTAATTGGTGCGTTTGTCATCGCCCATTTTCTGCCTTTTTTTCTGATTTTTCTTGCTTTTTTCCAGCTTCGTCAACAGGATTACTCTTGAAGACGGCTGGGTTGAAGGTTACGGCCATTAAAATTGATCCTTACATGAACATCGATGCAGGTACTATGAGACCGCAGGAGCATGGTGCGTTCGGGTTGTTTGCTAGAACTCTGATTAACGTGTTCTGTAGGCGAGGTTTACGTCTTGGACGACGGCGGCGAGGTCGACTTGGATCTAGGAAACTACGAAAGATATCTAGATGTGACTCTGACGAAGGATAATAACATCACTACCGGGAAGATTTACAAGGATGTCATCGAAAAAGAGGTGCGTGGAGGCACTGCTATCTACCTTTGTGATGAGCTGAACTACGTACACAGAGAAAAGGGGAGTACCTGGGGAAAACTGTCCAGGTATCTACCGCCCTCGGTTGAACCCCAACCCCGTACTCATGAACCCAGATCGTGCCCCACGTAACGACCGAAATCCAAGATTGGATCGAACGCGTCTCAAAAATCCCCTCAGACGACACATCTGAAACGCCAGACGTGTGCATCGTCGAGGTGAGCTATGAGAATGCCCCTTCAAGGTGTCTCTTCTGACTGTCGTACCCTCAGCTTGGCGGTACCGTTGGCGACATCGAATCCGCTCCGTTCGTGGAAGCAATGCGGCAGTTCCAGTTCCGTGTTGGCCACGAAAACTTTGCCCTCATTCATGTCTCTCTCGTCCCCGACATGCATGGCGAACAAAAGACCAAGCCCACTCAGACAACCGTGCACTCTCTTAGAGGCCTCGGTCTCCTGCCTGATCTGGTACGGCTTAGACTTGCGATCCTTTCTGCGCAATACTCATGCGGCTGGTTGTAGATTGCATGTCGTCTTCTCGGTCCACAAGAGCTCTTCCCTGCTACGAAGGAGAAGATATCCATGTTCTGTCATGTCGCTCCGGAGCAGGTGTTCGGCATCCACGACGTCAGTTCAGTGTATCACGTACCCCTCCTCCTGCGCTCGCAAGGGATCGTCGAATTCCTCCGCAAGAGGCTCAATCTCGACTCCGTCGTTGTGTCCAAGAAAATGGAGGAGAGGGGTTTGCTGCTGGCAAAGAAATGGGAGCAGGTGACTAAAGGGTGAGGTTGCTCGCCCTCTTTGGTCTCATCATCGTGCTAACGATGCGCACAGGCAAGAGCGTCTCTTCGATAGCGTCAACATTGTACTCGTGGGCAAGTACACCGACCTTAAAGACTCTTATATGTCTGTGACAAAGTCGCTGGAGCATTCGGCGTTCCGGGTACATAGAAAGCTCATCCTTACCGTGCGTAACCGTCATAGACATTTCCTCTGGCAGTGTTCTGACACGTGCTGCAGTGGGTTGAGTCCTCGCATCTGGAGCGGGAGATGCAAGATGCAAGTCCCGCAAAGTACCACGACGCATGGCGAGCGGTCGTTGGTGCCGGGTAAGTCTCTTTCGTTGCTGAACGTACTATCGATAGAGTTCATTCCTCTCGTAGCGGTATTCTCGTCCCAGGCGGTTTCGGTGACCGAGGCACCACTGGCATGATGCTCGCCATCAAGTACGCCCGTGAACAGAAGATCCCTTTCCTCGGTATCTGCCTCGGATTTCAGCTGGCTGTGATCGAATGGGCGAGGCACGTTTTGAATATCCCTGGTACGTCCCCCATTGTCGTCGGAAATACATCTTGTTCTGATGTCCTCCGTAGAAGCAACCTCGGAAGAGTTCAAGCCAGATACCGATCATCCTGTTATCGTCTTCATGCCTGAGTTTTCCAAGACTCATATGGGTGGGACCATGCGGTTGGGGTTGCGGCCTACGGTGTTTGAGCCAGAAACGGAAACGTACTCTATCGCTCGTAAGCTGTATGGAGGTGCGCCAAAGATCTGGGAACGTCATCGTCACCGGTACGAGGTAAATCCAGCCTGGGTCGAGAAGCTGCAGGCTCCCGGTGGACTGGTTTTCTCTGGTAAAGATGAGAAGGGTGAGCGGATGCAAGTGTTAGAGTTGAAGGGTACGTTATTGTTGAGCTAACTATTCTCCTTACCGTTGTGTCTGACCTGGGTCAAATGCAGGTCACCCGTTCTTCCTCGGTCTCCAGGCCCATCCGGAATTCTGTACCCGCCCGCTGAACCCTTCACCGCCGTTCCTTGGGTTCGTGGCTGCGTCGTGTGGGCCGAGCGTCTTGGCGGAACAGCTAAAAGCCCAGGAAGACTACAAACCGCCTCACCCCGAAGAATCCATGGTCGAAGAGGCCAAGCTGCGGCACGAAGCAGTCGAGCCTCATATCATCAACCACGTCAATGGTGTATAGATTTTTCCCGGAAGCTATGGACCAGAGGGCGCGCGTTTCTCCCTGAAAATCTTGTATACTGCATTTGTATCATGATTTTATTCCTTCTGTGCCACATCATTAACTGTATCGATTAGTACTTGTAGAACTATGACTTTTTGTATTAATAGATAGACCTGCACGCGCTCACCCTTCTTCATTGTACGTTTATTACGTAATTTAATTGATATTTATGCCATGCGCTCGTTCCATCTAGCAAACCTCCAGAATAGAGAAAGGCTGATGTTCCATGAGAGGGCCATCCCCCTTTTAGAGCCGTAGTTTGATGACAGGTTCTGGTTAATCTGCCTCAAAGTCGCTAATCGCCCAGACCGTGAGCGATCAGTGCGCCACATCTGCGCCACATACAAGTGTATGAGTCAAGGGCTATGACTTACGAGATGTTAGAGAGGGGAAGTTGCTTGATGCTGAAATAATGTGGAGAGATATGCAGCCCTAGGACCCCAAAACATGCTCCTGGTCCATCAATCTATGTGTCAATTTCAGATGAGACGCATTCCGACCTGGGCTCACTTGAACACAATAAATCTTCATGAAAATGAAACGATGTGGCGGCCGGGATGGTTCGCCCCATCGCGGTCGTTCTGCTGTAACCGCTCTACAGAGGAGGCGAGAAATGCATTAGCGAGCCTCCTGAACTACTTCTGCTGCCCTTGAGTTGAACCCTCTAAATTCGGCTGCAGTGTTATTGCAGTGTCTTCTGATCATCATCCTGTCGATATTCAACGAAGCTTCCTGATCTCTAACTTCCGAGAGCTGCCGCTGTCGGCTCATTCTTGCTTCCGTGTCATGCTGGAAACAATTTGACCAGCCGTCCGTGGATTATAGTTCTGTTTCGAAAGAGTGTACTGTTGGAACGAGATGGATCACTGAATGTTTGAACGTCGACCAACTGTTGACGGGAACGCTCGACATATCAAGATGTGCTAGTTTCGGGGGTACGAATTGTCCACACTGTGCGCATGCTTCGATTTCGAGCGCTGGAGAATACTGGAGAACGGTCCAACGCATATAAGGTTATCACCCTGGATCCGTTACAACAGACGAACAAAATAAATATGCAAGGAATACACAGGTACATACAGAAGAATACAGCTTTGCTTTCTATTCAATGGCATTGCGTTGTCTAAAGTATATCCGAACGACAGAGTGGACAGCTTGACGAATGGCTAGTGTGAAACCACTGATCAAGTGATATTATCAGTGCCATGTCAACCAGCGAGTCGGAACCAACGTACCTTATACAAGCAACTAGCATGGAATCTATTTTTACACGTCTTACATGGTTTCTTGGGCAGCGAGCCGTCCATGACGCTGATGATGCTGCAGCGGAAGGTCAGGAGGGGTCTTCTTCCGACGGTACTTGAAGGACTCACGAATAACAGATCGCGCACTCGGCTTGACCTTCGAAATGCAGCATCACATTCTTTTTGAACAGCTCCAGCCCGTCCGTGATCCTCCCGTTCTATGTGGCAACGATCGTTAGCGCCTCACTCAGAACGCCACATTTACATTGGGATAAACACACCTGAGCCCAAATAGTCTGTTGCACAGCCAGGATCCAAGCTCTCCATCGACTCTCGCCCACGCCCACGCGATTCATCTCCCTGATCTCGATCTTGTGAAGTGGCCAATCCAAGGGGATCTTGAACTTGATCTCCAGCTGATGCTCGTCTACGGTGTAAGAAGCGATCACCTCATTCACCGCAGACGCCACCTTCACGCTCATATCTCCGTCAGCGGGAGAAGACGTGCGTACATGAGACAGCTCCTGTCGGATGATGTACGGGGAGAAGTACGTCGAGGTGTAGGTGACAATGCTCGAGGACACCTGGCGGTCTTTACAATCTAGAACCCAGCTATGGATCATGGATGGTACGGTGAGAAGGGCTCGGTAATAGACGTGCGCGGAGAGCAGTTGAAGAGCAAATGTCGTCTCCGGGTCATACACTATCCAAGAATTTCATCAGTCTACCGAAGGGAGAGGAAATAGAACGGGCATGCGTACGTTGAACCGCAAACTCGTCCACGGCCCAGCCATCCAGCTTTACAGCCTTCCCGATTCCCTCGTCTACCCGCAGAAGTGCCAATATGCTAGGCACAAAGCAGTCCAGGATAAGACCATGTGATCGGAGCTGGTCGATATAGCTCAACCGCACTTTCAACGACTGTCCACAAGCCGTCAGGACTGCGTTATCCATGGTAAGAGCTAGAGACTTACCGCGCCCTGGAACAGATCAAAGGCGACCATCCAGGAAAGGAGGTATCCAAATACAATCTGCAGCTTATCAGCGTTCCATTCAGGTCACGTAACCACCCATACGGCCTACCTGCTCCGCTTCGTTGCCCACAATGACGATGCCCAACATCTTCACGAGCTCTAGCGGAAGCTCTGCCTTGAACTCTCCCCCCTCTCCCGCATCCACGCCGGCCTCAATCACCAAATGTTCCGTCCGTTTCCGAGCGCCTTGTTCGAGTAGGTGGTACGCCATCTTTTGCACATCGACGGAAGTGTCTGTTAGGAGGTGGCACATCTGTAGACAAAATCAGTCAGCGGAATCAATGAAGTTACGAAGCTCCGTACCTTGGAGATCATAGTTGTCTCAACTAACGCCTCCGGAAGATCCTTCACGATCTCTAGCATTAACTCGCGACAGATGGATTTAGGCGTGGTCGATTGATCAGGAGCTGAAAGGCACCGAAGAAAGAGCTTCAGTATCTGAGAAAGATATGGGTTTGCGATGATTTCACCTATTTCCGCGGCAACCAACTCCATCACAGCCTTGAGAATACCTTTCTCCCTAGCTTTCCAGTACTCATCTCTCAGCGCCTTATTCCTCATCGCCAGATCCCTCACGACGATGATCAGCTTGAGGGTGTGAACCAGCGTAGGAAGCGTATCGGTCTCATCAAGGGAACAGTTCTGCTCATACATCAGCAAGGACTTCAAGAATGGCGGAATCAGCCCACACGAACCTCCAAATTGCTCTCCACCACATCTAGAATAAAATCCCAGTGTCCACCCGGAATACCCTGTAGGATCGGCGCCAGGTAAGCAAATAGTTGAACCAGAACACCTTCCACCTCTTCCTCCTCATCGGACTCGTCATCCTCGATAATGGAACGACATGCTTTGATTACATTCACAGCACGCGGTCCCGAAAGGAAGACGACGTCAGACTCCGGATCGGGAGCGGCAGCAACGAGTTTGCGTAGAGTGAGGAGGGGAGTTTTCGAGGGAAGAGACGCTGCTAGCTCGTTGCGATATCTGTCTAGCTTCGCCGTCTCTGGAACGCGGCATGTCATGAGAGAGGAGAGGACGGATATTGTTGTCTCTGGGGCTACAGAACACGGTAAGTCAAGGGGAAGCACGACAGGAAGCAATAGCTTACACTGTTTCTCACAGCCCCGAGCAAAGGCCACCCACATATCAACCTCCTCCATATCAATCTCATCGTCAAGCAGCACACGGGCAAGAACCTTCCGCAGGATTCTCGTCTCCAAAACAGTGTCACTTTCCCGTGAATACCTGAGGACATCAGCGAGGAATCCCATGCCTCTAGCACCAAGAGCTTTCTTCCTCTCCTCCTTCTCAATGCCCATCAGCTGGTACGTCGATATGCGCTTTACAGCATCAACAAAAGCCCCGTCGGTCACTTGATTAAGAGCGAGAAGATCTTCGGCAAAGATCGAGGCAGCAAGGAGATGTCGGAGTCCCCAGGAGTTCTCTTTGGCCATATGTCGGTCCGAGGAGAAGACGGCGACGAGAGCTTTCGTCAACCTCGTATACTCGTCCGCGTGAAGGGATCGTAAAGAAGGCGAGGTCGCAGGAATGAATGGGTCAAGCACGCCGATACTGGGATCCGTGGGATCGGTCGGTAGGTATGAAAGCAGCAAGTCAAACTCCTCTTTGGACGGAAGAATATCCATCGGGCGGACCGACGGTACGCGGGAGAGCGATGCAAGGACGGTTTCTACCCTACAACATTGATCAGCCTCCAGTATACGAGGAGAGGGAGACAAAGCTCACGGAACTAGAACGCTAGGATCTCTCAACAGCGTCTTCAACTCTCCCTTCACCTCCTCGTCCGCTGTTCCATCCCAGATCGTACGAGCGGTATCCCAATCGAGAACATAACCTGCTACAAACACGCTCGCAAGGCCTTGTTTGCCAATAGACTGTTTCACTTGATTCAACAATTCTAGACTGAGCGATGGCGTCGGCGAGGGAGATCGCAGAGCCGCATTGACATCGGCCCTAAATTCTTGTACAATGCTCTCCACGATAGACGCGAAACTGGATGGCGAAAGGAAGTACTCTGTCCGCGCCATAATCAGTAACACGGAAGGGATTTCAACAAAGAGGAGAGACATACTCCATACACCTTCTCCCAACACGTCTCTCCCGATGGTCGTCCGGGTTCCAATGTATTCATCAAGTGGATTCTCCGCGGGATCTGGTTTGAGATATGATGGCAGTAAACCGCATTTAATTGCATCGACAAGAGGCCGAAGACGGTCGGGCTCCCCAGCAATTGACCTAAGAATCTGTCTCCACAATTGCAAGCATTTCTCCTCATCTCCACGATGGCGCAGGTACGCTAAAACCAACTGCAGATTGGACGATGTCTGTAAAGCAATGTCCAGGCGCTATCGGACCAACCACATCAGCTAGAGCGCACGTTCACATAACGAAACAGAACGAACCTCGACAAACTGTTCGTACACATCATCCACAAACAGATCCTTCCCAAAGACATATAGCATCTCCACTAAAACGTCCATGGCCTGATCGCCGAGACCGACATCCAATACCTCCTTGACGACCTCCCGAGCAGCCTCTTTCACCCTCTGATCTTCGCCAGACACAAAGGTGCGTAAAAATCCAGGAGCCACACGCACATCCTGCTTCATACCCTCTGCCAGCACCGCCCAGGCAATATCGAACCACTCCGTCTCAATCTCACCAATTGCACCCAACGTCCTCCCGAGGAGAGGGCCAACATTCGTGACCTTCCCCTTCCCCATCCCTCCCGAAACCTCCCTCCAGATCCGCTCAAACTCCTCCTTCAGCACGTCCTGAACGCGATTTTCACATCCCAGAATCGTCTCCCCGTGGCCTCGTTGAATTCTCCGCAGGAGGAAGAGCAGACATTCAAGGAGGGAGGAGAGGAAGGAGATGAAGTGCGTAGGTCGGAGCGCTTTGGAGTATACTGCAGCCCAGAAGCATGCCAGAAAGTGCTTCAAGGGTGTTGCTGACGATGATGAGAATACCTGGTGGGATATTAGTTCCATGTATCTAATGAGTGAATGGGCATACGTACGGAGGATGGAATCGTCGAGAGGACGACGACGATGGTTGGGTATCCTTGCAGCGCCGCGCCCGAACACCCGAGTGAGAGGAATTGCAAGAATTCCTGGTACGCGCCGGCGGATGATGATGATGGTAGGTCGGTTATCTCTTCCTCATCTTCCGAATCGGCACCGTCGAGCGTTTGGAAAGCAGCAGCAAGCTCCCAGGCGGAGGGGTATTCTGCGACAACGGAGCGTCAGGAATGATCATTCAGCATTGGGAAAACAAAAGCGCAGCGCACCTTTAAGAAAGACCAACAACGGTCCCCACATTACTCCCAGCACGCCCATATCGCCCTCAATCCACGCCGATCGTAGGATCGATGTGCTGAGGATGGGTAAGATGGCATCCAACTTTCCTGGACATCATATGTCAGAGGACGATACCGATGGAAAGAAGTGACCTTACCCTTCCACGTCACGAGCAGCGACTGCACCAATCCCCACGCTGCGCGACGAACCAACGGCTGGCCATGTCCGAAGGTCTCCTCCGAGAACGGGCATGCGAATGATGGGTGTAGGGATGACCATAGCGCTAGATTGTTCAGCGCGCCGAGGAGATCGTCCGAAGGTTCAGACGTGGCTTCTGTACGCCACCTTCAGTATACGGGATTAGATACAAAGGAAACAAACCACCAACCTGTCAGCCATCTGAGAGAGCCTAGTCCACCTATCCGAATGCGCGCTTTCCGGTCCTGTTCATCTTCCTCGAGCTCATCAGACTTTGAGCGAGCGGTTGGTTCTGGATCTGATATTGGCGGTCTCTTTCCACGAGAAGGAGGTGGTGGAGCTACTGGTGCCGGTGGGTTGAGATATGTGTACACTCCTTGCGGATCAAGGATCGCACGTTGAGTGGATGTCACCAAAGCAGGTTTGTCTAGTGAATAATCCGATTTCACGAGCGACTGCCACGACAGCAGTGCAGCCGAAGCGACGTTGCGGTCAATGTCGTGTGCGGCAAGAAGCCATGATCCCAGGACGTTCTCCACCTGATCCGGGGACGCGGTTTCGGCCAAATAGAACCTTGTAGCGGGTAGTCGTAGGAATAAGTTATGCAGTCCGGCAGTTAGCTGCCTGACGCGTCTTGACGGATGAATGAAAAGCGCGGGCAGATGGTGCATCTATAACGCCGCGTTAGAATCAGACCCATAGCGGAGGGTCAAAGTGAATACGCACCCAGACGGGAACAACCTCCACCAGTTGCTCTACCTCCTCTTCATCTTGATCAAACCAGCCTTGAAGTTCTTCTAATGCCCGACTCTTCGTCACCGCCGCTTTCTTGCCCAAACTGCGCAGCACGACCAGCAATTCCGGTCGGAGTCTTCGAGCCAGACCGGTCGTTTCTAATGGATCCGGTTGAACTGGGGCAGGCTTCACGGGTGGAATGTACTGCTTCAGCTTCGGCTCTTTCTTGTTACCCTTTTTACCTTTCTCCTTCTTCGGGTGGGGTTCTGCGGGAACAGGGGGTCCTGCCAGTTTGCGAGCATGTTTTTTACGTGTCCCAGATGTTGCAGAAGATTTTGTCGAGCCTTTCACCATTAGGATAGAAAGCTAGGATAATGAGTCAAAAAGCTGATGGTGGTAAAAGTGGAAAGACGTCAGAGCCCATCATCGCCTGATCGATGACAGACATTCCGGACCGATACACCGAAATGCCGAGACGAGTATGCAAGGATAATAACGAAGCTGAGAAGCCTGCAGCAGACTGAAGGTGGAAGAAATTACACTCGTCTATACATAGTTGGTGGAAGGGAAGAAGAGAAATTTACAAACTCCAAGAGTACGCCTCTTTATAAGTAGCTAGAGCGTGTTTGTTTGGACATGTGGATCTATCAAGACGACGAGTGTAAAAGGTGACGTCACCCTGCCACATTCTCGTTATGTAATACATACTTTTCGGCTCCTGCCATCATTGTTGTACGGTTTCCTCCCCGAATCCCGCCTCACTTCCCGCCTCTCTTATATTTTCACCCTTGTTTCACTCTTCAGTCATC
>RZIO01000005.1:3078407-3090688 GCA_004338095.1 Gloeostereum incarnatum
GCATCTACGGAGGATTATTCTCTTACCGACAAGAAATATTTCCCCCTGCCTTCTCCATCCAATCTAATCTGTTGTAGAGATCAAACAATTTTCATGGAAGGCGTTCCTCCAGGCTCAGTCTCACATCGGAAACAGCAAGAAGACGAGCAATTTCAGCATGCTTCTGTGAAATGAGCAATCACATCTGATCTATCCCCTGCCAACATTAGCTCAACGTGCCGTTCATGTAGGCGGATCTCTGGACCTTCGCTTCCGAGGTTAGATTTTATTGTCATATGAGTGATCCTCGAGGCTTTTGTGTGTATAGGTGCTTCTGAGCTCTATATAATCGAGCTTGAACACTAACCCTTGGTTGTTGTTCACACCTTCCCCCTTCCGAGAATTTCCCCTGATTCTTTTCCCCGTATCCGAATTATGGCGACTCCTACACCTCTTCAATCCGACTTGAACACAAAAATCAAATATGTCGAACAGTACAAACAATGGATCGACCAAGTGTTCCTTGAGGTTGATAAGGATTCTTCTTTAACAGGCCGAGATAAGGATGCGATAAAGGATCGACTTACAGGGTATGTCTAATTACACATTTATTCTACCGCCGCAGCCTGACATAAATCGATCCTCGTTCACCGCACGACAGCGCGCAGATAGTTTGAAGTTAACGGCGGGCATCTCCGGAGAGGACTTAAGATCTAAATTGATGAAACCCGTCCTGGAAATGTTTGCGCGACATAAGTTGAAGACCCACGTAAAGGAGCTGCAGCGCATCCTCAACGATTGGAAAATCCGTCGTTGATCGTATTCATCTCACTGCGAGATCATTAATGTGTTATTTCAGTACATATCGGAGATGCGTCAGGCGCAGGCGCAGGCTGCTCAGGCTCAGGCCGCTCGGGCCACTCAGGCTCAGGCACAGGCTCAAAGCCAGCACCATTCTCAGATGCAAGGTCTATACCCTCAGGGTCCCTTGTTAAGGGTACCACATGCCGGTCCCAATTCATCAACGCCATCTTTTGGAAGCACTTACACTGACGCTGGTTATCAAACGGTCCCTTCTGTGGATTCTCTGTCGCCGCCAGCACAGACATTCTCTCGCTCTGCCAGCAATGTCAATGCATCAAGCAGTTATGCGCCGAATCCAATGTTCCATGCACAAGGCAGTTGGTCGCAGCAGCCTGGCTCTGACAATCGTCGTCTCGACGTTCCAGGGCTGAATCAATCCACCGGTAGTAGTCCGGGGCAGAATATCATTGACTTGACGGTGTAAGCTTACTTCTGAATCCATGGAGCGATTACTTATTATGCCCCGGAAGCATGGCCCAATCGAATGTCCAGGCGAACAGACAGCCCTAGGGGCGGCCACCTGCTCGACGCCGTGATCAATACGAAGAGACGCGTGTCTCTGACGACTCAGATCGTCCCTGTATAAAGGCGCTGTCTCCATACCGCGGCCACCATCGTGTGGCGCCAGTGGCAGACTCAGAAAGGTGAGTATCCGAGTCCTGTGTTCTTGCTCCTGCTTTCTATCTGATGGTGATGCATGTGTAGTTCCCATTCAACCACTTCTAGTGAGGGGTCCGTGAGACCCAGCTTCGATACCACTTTTGCTGGTCCAAAACACCGACAGCCGTGAACGACCGACATTGGTTCGCAAACAAGCATCTTTTTTTCTTGGTTTTGTGTTGAATGTAGCTGACTATCAGTGCTTTTTACTGAGGCATGCTCTCATCGTATCAGCTTTATAAGCTCCTCCCCTTCAAGTTTCTGATCTGTAATTTTTGTAACGAAGCTTTTGTGGTTGTAGTACCTCGTGTCTTCTGTGAGCCGTATGTGATAGTATTCGATGTAGGCATGTCTATGCTAGTGAATGCTAATACACAATACACATCTATACAAATTGTAACGATTAAAAGTACACGCCCTCATCATCATCATCACGCGTTACTGCTCCCGATAGCAGCCTGGAGAACGACGATCCCGGACCCACACTGCACACCAACAAACGCAGCAGCCACATCCCCGATTGTCTTTCTCACCTCCGAGTTGTTCTGCTCCGCACCCAAAAGCTCCTTGAGCTCGTGGCTGTGGTTCTCCACCGCGAACCTCCTTGATCTGCCTACGACGGCGAGTAATCTCTGTTCGCCCGCCTCCTCTTTCGCAGCGGAGATTGCTGTGTGGAGAGGGAAAGGCGTGGAGATGTCTTTGAATGATATCCGAGATAGAGCGGTAGGAGGTTCTTCGGGAGTGTTAGTAGGATTGGTGTAGTGATACCATAAGACGTTGTCTGCGGTCTCAGATTGCATGCGCGTCTCCGTTGTTGCCGCGCCGTACACTGTATCGGGAAAGCCGGCCGTAGCCTGCAAAGAAGAAAAGGTGAGTCATGCAACCACGATGAGATGAAATACGCACTGAAGCGACAGTTATCATCACCGCCTCGTCCGCCTTCTCTCTATTCGTAGCAGCAGCGGGAGGAACGGTGGTATCCGCTTCAACCTTCCGCACCCTAACCACCGTCGCATTCGTCCTCTCATTCTCACACAACTGCACGACGAACTCCAACGCCAACCTATCGTCCGGTCCACCGAAGAAGGGTAAGAATATGTGATACCCAATTCCCGCTCTTCTTCCCGTCGCAGTAGCTTGCTGATCAACGAACAGCGCCACGTCGGTGGATCTACTCTGGGCAAATACTCCGCGGACGAAGTGGGAGTGGAGTGCACTCGCTGACTTGTTGTCGACAGCGGCGGCTGAGGAAGGTTTGAACAACGCGTCGAAAGGGTTATGTGTCGTCGTCGAGGAGGTAGCTTTAGGCGTTACAGGAGCCATTTCATCATGATAGGTGAACCCATCCAAAGCCGGAGGCAACCAGGGGATCAGAATCATATCCGCCCCACTGTTCCTCGCGTGTTCCGCCACACTGCGGGACATGTCATCGTAGGGAACGATGGCTAAGGAAGAACTGGCGATGAGATCGTTCAGCTGGCCGAACATTCTGAAAATGGACAGGAGCGGGTCGGTGTGGAGCATAAAGTCCGCATTGGAGGATTTCATCACTGCCGAGACGCGATCGGAGAGCTCGATGAGACGGAGAGCTTCTACGGTCGCTTTTACGCTTCGGGAGCGGTGTGACGAGCCTGAGGAAGTCGTGGTGCGGGAGAGGACATTCGATGGTGGTGGTGAGATGAGAGAGGGTTGGATGAGCTGAGACATAGCCATCATTCCTGGGACATGTTCGAGTTTATCGAGGACGACAGTAAATCGGCGTTTGTAGCTGTTGCTACCGGAAGAGGACCTCCTTTCCTTTCGTCGGTTCCCACCAGCGGCATCAGTCTCTTCGTCGGCTACGTTGTTGAAGTTGGCTCCAGAAGCTGCTACGCGTACTCGTTTCTCTTGAGGATAGAAGAACGTGACTAGTGGCGTCGTCATGAACGTGAGCAGAAGTGCCTCCAGTACGAACATGGAGAAAACACGCTAACGTGATGACGTTAGACATCATTAAAAGCAGGGCTGGATGGACGACACCTACGCGGGACAGAATGCCAGCCTCGAGACCGACATTCAACACGATCAGCTCGACCAATCTGTCCAGAAGTTAGACAACGTTATCGAGTAGAGAATACACGCACCCCTTGCAGCTCATCAGTGATCCAATGGCACTAGATTCCCGCCAGTTGAATCCCGCAGCATATTTGGCCGCAATAACGCAAGCACCGAACTTTCCGATGAACGCTAGAACACAAATAGCAATGGTGTATCCCCAAGTGATTCCTATGGATTCTCATAAACAAGGGACAGGTCATCTCAATGCGTATGTACCGTCGTTGAGTAGACCTAGGTCCGTGGACAACCCCGAGAGCGTAAAGTACTGTGGATGCGATCAGTCAACGGATATGTCCAAAAATGGGCTTCTACCTACTTACCAAAGGAAGGAAGATGATTGAAACCATATCTTCTAGCTTCTCCGTAAGTGCGATGGCCAGACCTCCTTCCCGGGGAACGACAATGCCTACCAAGAATGCTCCAAAGATAGCGTGCACCCCGATGATATCCGTGAAGAACGCCGAGCCAAAGGTGAGGAGGATTGAAGCGGTCATGAAGAACATGGTAGGGTGGCCGTTCTCGATGGACCCAGTCTTCATAGCCAGCCACCGCAAAGCCATCTTGGCTGGGAAAATAATGATGAGTGACCATCCAACGCAAGTCAGCAGGATGTATAGCGCAGATAGACCAGACCCTGCATTGACAAGGGCAACGCTGAGCGCGAGCAGAACCCATCCTATGATGTCGTTACCCACTCCGGCGGACAGAACGACGATGCCGACGGTAGTATCGAGGAGTTTCAGCTCCGTGAGAATACGGCATAGAACGGGGAATGCGGTGATGGAAAATGCGACGCCAGAAAAGAGCATGAAGTGCGTGAATTGGACGGTTTTGTCGATGAATCGGTCGTAGAGCGGGACGGCTATTGCTACGCCCAGACCAAACGGAACGACCATGCCAGCGACGGAGACAACGAGAGACAGACGTGCGGTGCGTTTTATAACGGCCGCATCGATTTCGAGCCCAACGAGGAAGAGGAAGAGACACAGTCCGATGTTCGCTACGAGGGAAAGGTAGGATTTGGACTCGTCGGGAAA
The DNA here is from genome assembly GCA_004338095.1 of Gloeostereum incarnatum. NCBI lineage: Eukaryota > Fungi > Basidiomycota > Agaricomycetes > Agaricales > Cyphellaceae > Gloeostereum > Gloeostereum incarnatum. The sequence continues at coordinate 3,083,045 of RZIO01000005.1, forward strand.
TATGTGTTCCGTGAAACCCGGGATACGGCCGAAGGCGGTGGGACCTACTCAAGATGTCAGTAGGGCATAGAGAGAATAAGGGGAATTTACCGAGTATGATTCCCCCGAGCACCTCTGCGATGACCTTGGGCTGTCTTATTCTCTGAAGTCCGAGGCTTAGTAAGCTGGCAGTAGACACAATAACTCCTGTCGATCCATAGTTAGCGTAGCTTAGAGAAAAACAAACAGTGTTATTTACCAACTTGAATGATCCAAAGACGGATAGGATGCTCTTCATTGAAGGCCGATGGATCCTGTCCGCTCAGCAAACCACCCTAGTACCGAAAATCGACAAAGCTAGACAATTCTTGTACGATAATTTACCTGTTCGCTAGCAGCTCGTTTCTCGAGCATGCTGACCATGCCATTAGAGAAGGATAGCATCCTATGAGAAGGTCGCCGGTTGTGGTGGAGGTTGAACTTAAGTAGCCATCATTGATCGGGGTTCGGAAGTTCGGGACGGTCATTCGTTAATCCTCATCTCCTAGCAGGTCTATTTATAGAACAGAATAACATGAGGAGACGGCGCTTGCTGTAAGGAAGAAACTGGGGGTTCAGATTCCGAAGAAGTTGGAACTCGACGCAAACTCGACGATGAAGGGAAGAACTAAGTCACGGGGGTGACGGACTTCTGGCCGATTCGTCCAAGAGTCTCTGTGAGAGACGTGGAGATAAAGTCCTCTGCCAAATCGTATCCCGCTGTCACTTCTTCCGTACAAGTGGCTAGGCTAAAAAGGAGGCTACGAGATTGAACAAACAGTATCAAACGAAAGACAGTATTACATATTACAAAAGGAATACCAGAAATAAATAACAAAATGTCAGTCAGCGGCAAGCAATCCCTCAGAGAACTGTAAACCCAAAGAACTCTTCAGTCCGATGGCTCGGCGTCGGGAGGTCACCCACAAGTAGGTACCGGTACTCTTTTCCCTTTCCAAACCGTTTCTTCACCATATCCTCGTGAAGCTCCCGGCGCGTGTAACATAGATCGGCGATACGCTTGCACTCCACCAGGACAGGAGGAAATCTTTCGTAGCTAAGCCTGATAAGAAGACGCTCTGATGTCCTTTTGACAGGAGGAAGTTGTGTTTTAGTGTATGACTTGATGAGACGGAAGTCGTCAATGAGGAGCGAGGATATCCATTCCTTGTTTTCGAGAGCAGGCGTGTCTATGATAACTGGTTAGTCACTGATGATTCCTTCACTTTAGTAAGTCAACACTTGCCTCGCAACGATCGAGGAGGAATCGGAGGGGACGAGGATAAACGGTCGTTGAATTGAAGCAGCGATGCTCTTCGGACCTTCAAAATAAGAAGCAGGGCGTTCCAGTCTTCGAACAAGGGGTTCGAAGCTGGGATCACGCAGCCCGTAGAACCACCAAGGCCGTTCTCAAACTGATAACGTACGCGTTCCAGGACTGAGTGGTAGCTAGCGTACTTTGCGAGACGACGAAGGAACGCACGAATCGACGAGAGAGCACGGTCCAATGCAGCAGCAAGACTCTTGTTGCGCGTGTTGGCCACCAGCTTCGTCGAGCAGACAAGGAATTTGAGAGGAATATCCGCTCGCAGAATGGAAAAGACAATATCCACGCCTCCGGATCGTACAGAAGAACAGAGATAATCCATGCAGAGGGCAATGCATTCCAGAACATCACTGGAAACACCCGATGCGCTTTGAAGCAGATGCATCAGGACCTTAACGGCCAGCGCCAAAGAACGTTGGGACCAGAGTGCTTCACGTACGAGGTCGCAGCGGCCGAGATACGCGTATGCCAGTTTGAGGTAGCGGTGAAGGGTCGCGATATCTTTGCGGCGATGCTCAATTGTGTGATCGATTCTCGAGAGAACGTCATAAGCAATGTCCTCGACGTTGTAAGGAGATCCTCTGAACTCTGTGAGCGCTTGAATACTGGCGGTCACGTGTGCATTCTTTCCTCCGGTTGTTTCAAAGACGTGGTCCAGAGCGAAGGAAGAACGACGGCCTGCGCTTATGTCGTCCTCCCAGGACTGATCCAAGAGCCAAGCAACAAGAAGGATATCCCCGAAGTCACCAGAATAAGGGGGTCTGAATTCGACGGTGTAGACGCAGAACAAAGCATAGAGAAGCGTATTTGCGACGGTGATCACTGCTTGCGAACTCTCTGCGGTGTACTTGTCGCTAAGCACGAATTCGTCCATGAACCACCGGAGGAGATTGTGAACCCGGGAAACCAACTGCGAGAATAAGTCATCGTGACGAGACTTCTTCCCCTCGAAGGCTAGCCGCAAGTATGCAGGGCTTCGTTCCAGGGATGGATTGTTCAGGGCTAGGGAAAGGAGACGAAGGCAAGAAAAGATAGAACGAGTGTAGTGGGCCTGTTGAGGCACAGTCGGATCGAAGGAGTCGTGTTCGTAGCATGGCAGGTCCAGTATCTTCAGGAGCGCACGAACGACACCTGCAACCTCGCATGGATTGCGGGTCTTCGTGAGGATGTTGCCGAGTATGTGGATAGCGTCCGGATCTCCGCCGAGCGCAACTCCGTGGAGGAAAGTACCGCTAAATTTCTGTGGAATTTTTAAATATTGGTAGGACATTCTCATTGACGGTTGCCAAGAGAAACTGACCTGCTCGCAACGTGGAGTTGGTCGTGGGAATTGGAGGTCGAATGCAAGAGGTCGTAGCTTGGCTGGTGGGGTGAAAGGTTCGCAAAAGTCAAACGTCGAATAATCGTCAGCATCGGCCGCAACTACCAGATCTTCCTTCACAGGGAAAACCTAGGAGGCGTTGTTCTATTAAAACTCGACTCCGCGGTCCTGAACAAAACATACCAATTTCTTGTTGTTCTTCAAGTGCACCTCCACCAAAGCATCTATCTCGGCATCAGTGAGCCGCAGCTCCTTGTCATAGACATCGGCATTGAGCTTGTTGAGGTCGCGGGTTCCCGAAGGCTTGGTTGCCCTGCCACCGAGGGATTTGGGTAAATAATTGGTGGTCTTTCAAAAAGTAGACGTTAAGGTAAGTTTTAGGAAAAAATATAGATTCGATCTTACCTTGACAGAGGCCATATTAAACTAGGATTACTGTGGGTTAAAAAGGGAGTGGCAGTTAACTGGAGAATAAAGGAGATAGATGAAGAAGAAACTGGAGTTAAGCTTCCATTTATACTCGAAGGGACAATAGTCCTTTGTCTGCTCTGGCGGCTGGACTACACGATAAATTGCCAAAAACAGACGCCGGGCCAAGCAGCCGGCCATAGAAAAGGATAGAAAAGGCATTCCCGATGGGATGCACGACACCTCGCCAACATTATAGGTCCATGGCACATCCGTTACAGGTAATATTTCATCGAGTATTGTCACAATGCAATGGCGGTGGGCAAGTGAACGGGTGTGATGGCAAAGAAGCGGCGGGTTGATCCGCTTTGTGATATGATGCGATGTGATGCGATAGCGACGTCCGGTGTGGCGCCTTCTGCTGTGCTGTTCGTAGGATGAATGCGGCTGACCTTAACAACAGAAATCCCGAGGAATTGGATGGGAGAGAAGTACTAAGGGCCCAGAAGTTTAATAGAGCGGCGCTGCGACTTTCCCAATCTGGGAGTCGTGCTGCCTTTCGACAAACACAAAAGTAGAGATTAAATATGAACGCTGAAGTAGAGTAGTAACGAGAAGATTATTAAGAGGAAACCGAAAAGAGCCAATATTTAAAGGCAGCCACAATCGCGACCTGAGAATAAGTACGAGTACCACTTAATTACTTAAGGTCTACTACGAAGACGTGGCGGACACAGAAAGCTTCTCCGAGGGTTCCTCTGTAGCATCCGATAGCTCCTCTTCGAGAACTTGGGGGAGAATTGATCGAATATGCGCATCCATTTCAGTCTCCGAGTAAGACGTCCACTCAACATGTGAACTTGAATTCCATTGCGATCCGATTGCCGCTTCGATATCTCTCCCAGCACGAGATGGGACTTCAACAAGGACTATGATGACGGTAGGATATATTCCCTGCGCCGAACGATGTGAGTACTTGTACAAATATAGCCCCGCAACCGGAAGATGTACATACCACAACTTGGTTTTGAAGCATTTGGAAGGTCTTAAATGGGACCAATTCAGCGCTATAGCCTTGGACGGCGTCGTCTGGTAAGACAAAAATCCCTAGTTGCACTGCCTGAAACGTGGGAACATGAATAATGCGAACATTTGCATGAGATGGACGTACCCAAATTATGAAATAAATGAAGCCGGACTCGGCGAGCAATGACAACACTTTCTCCACCTTCGTCGCTGGCGTCGATGATCCGAGCGCTGCTTTGATTACCCGGCGATGTTGGCTATGGAAAGAATCCTCAGTTTAACGTTGAATCGGAGGCGCCGAGGACATACCATGCCTTATAAGTAATCATCGCCGTGGAAAGAGCATTAGAAGATATGGATAGAACGATCGATGCAAGTTCCACGCTCCAAGTGGTGCTTCCGAAGGTGATGTAACTGCGTCCTGCATTGGCATCGGAAGTGGGACCGGTCGCAAAGAAACCGAAGAAGGTCCCTGATTTCCAGTCAGGAGTTCGTACGCAAGATCGGCTAGTCAGTGACCACACACCAAGCGATGCAATCCAAGGAAGTGCAGGAATAACCATTGCCCATTTTCGATCTTGCCAAAGTACCCATGTCCTCCACATGATAACGGTATCACCGATCAAGAACTAAAAGAAAGGAGATCACTCTGTCGTTCTCGAATAGAAAACATGGGAAGGTCTAGCCTCAAACATGAATAGGATATCCTTAGTTATCCCGGCGCGATAGAACGGACGATCCGTGGATAAGATCTTATCAGACAGCGTCTCACCATTCCGGGTTTCCGTCAGGTGAATCCCCTTAACTTGGATGAAACACCTATAGGCGTCTAATGCAAGAAGAACTGTGGATGAAACGAGCATGAAGATGGTGATAAAGAACACGGCAAGCCGAGGACGAGAATTCCAGATGCCCTTCGAACGGGGATTTATAGAGGATTAGTACGCGTCAGATGAGAGGAATCGCAGCGTACCAAAAGGAGTACGTCGAGAAGGACACCAAGAGAAGATAGACACCTGGACTCACGTTAGTTTTTTCCACCTTTGCGTAGCTTCACGTACCCCACAATAAAGATTCTGCCATGAGCCCGACTGTGTCGTTCACAATGAACTCACCATCCGCTCGAAGGAGTGTGCTTTCGAAGTCCGTCAGCGGTGTTGACATTGTGTTTCAGCACGGGGAGGTTGTCGGGAACAGAGACAAAGACAACAGCTAGTGTTGAGCATCCTTTAAGTGTTGGTCAAGGAGCGCCTAGACGTAGGCTTGTGAATTTTCAGGACGATCATCTTTCAGCGACTGAGATTGTCCCGTTGGACAGAGCAAAAATAGTTTGATAGCACGCAGCTGATGATCTGTCTGGACCATTTAAATCCCTTATAACAGAGATCACTGCATCTGTGCCAGCACAACGGCCAGTGTGGTCATAATATAGCTCATGGCGAGGTGAGGGCGTTAGTGCTCCCCGTTCCTCTGCCGTTATGACACAGATCCAACACATCAATAATCAAACCTTCTTCGTGAGCTCAAGTTTGGAGCCCATCAAAGCCGGAGTGTCAATCAAGTTTCAGCGACATGATCTTCGTCAGATCGCCTCAGCATAAAGTCGTAAGGCTACACCGAAGAGACCGTAAACACTTCTGAAGATGCAGATGGAAGGGAACACACGGTGACAAGACATTCCACGTGGCCCATCGGATGACAGCTCTTGCCGTGGTCAGCATTGGTCAGCATTTTCCAAGCGTTGTCCGGAAGACGCTCTTCCGGGCTACTTTAGTCAGTACGATGCTTCGAATCCTCTACTCTGGGTATATCGTGGGGTAAACCTTCATCGCGAAGAGTATAAAATCAGCTTCCAATGCATGGGCTAAATCGTTCACCATTCCTAGCTTTTCTACTGTCGCTCAAGAAGTCCTCTCTTCCAAATCTCTTCTTATACAATGTCTAGTACCCAATCTCTTTTCAACCCTCTCCAGGTTGGCCCGATCACGCTAAAGAATCGGATCGTGATGGCCGCCCTCACCCGTAGTCGTTCTGTACCCAAGAACGTGCCCAACAGTATCAATGTTGAGCATTACAAGCAACGCGCTGCGGGAGGATGTGGATTGATCATCACGGAAGCAGTCCTCGTTTCTCAGCAAGGGTACACGCAGTTTGTGTTCTTCCCCTAAACCACCTGACACTGATGACTACATAGAACGGAATGGCCGAATGCTCCTGGTATCTGGAATGCCGAGCAGATTGCCGGCTGGAAGAAAGTCACCGAAGCTGTTCACGCCGAGGGCGGCGTGATTTTCGCTCAGTTGTGGCACAGTGCGGAAATCTTCTTTTTTGTCGCGTAGTGGGACGTCTTATCAACTACACTCTAGGCGGACGCGTCTCTCATCCTGATATGCCCGCTCAAAAAGAGGCCGGAACTCCTGTTTGGGCGCCTTCCGCTGTTGCGGCGGCGGGAGGAAAATTCCGACAGCTCCCTGGCGCGCCTGGATACGTTACCGTATGTGGTATCTCTAATTTATCTATCTAATTACATCTCACTTATATTCTGAACCCTTTCAGCCAACTGAAGTTCCCGATCCTGCCACGCTCATTGCGCTCTTCAAGCAGGGCGCGATCAACGCCAAGGAAGCTGGCTTTGACGGTGTCGAGCGTATGAGTTCTTTACCTTTCGTTAGAAGTCTCTCGCTTACTTGATCGCAGTCCATGGAGCGAATGGATATCTTATTAATCAGTTCATCGACTCGACGTCCAACCAGCGCAAAGACAAGTGGGGCGGTAGCATTGAGAATCGTACAAGATTCCCATTGGAAGCTATCAAAGCCGTCTCCGAGGTCTGGGGTGCCGATCGCGTTTCGATTAAGCTCAGCCCCGGAGGAGGTTATAATGATATAGGGTGTGTATTCGTGAAACATTCATCTTCTTTGCTGATCGACTCCTGGTTCATGTACGCAGAATGCCCCTCGAAGAAACCGTCGCGACCTTCTCTTACCTTATCAAAGAAGCTGTCAAGCTCGGCGTCGCTTTCGTCGAATTGGTCAGATACGTTCCTTATTTCGACCCGGAGAACCGTGGAACGAACCATGATATCGTCGCCACTTACTCTCCTCTGATCACCGCTCCGACTCGTGTCTTTGCCAACGCCGGCTTCACGCCTGAGGAGGCGGCCAAGACCATCTCTGAAGGTAAAAGCCGATGCGGTGTCCTTCGGAGTGTTGTGGATCACCCATCCCGACTTGGCCAAACGGGTGCAGCATAATAAGGCGTTGGACGGTCAGCTTGATATGCCGAACTTGTACGGGCATGGTGGAACGGAGGAAGAGGAAGCGAAAGGTTACAACGATTACCCTGTTGCGTCGTATAACTAGTTTAGAAGATTGCGGCGTGCCCAAGGTCGGCCAAAGAATTTAACGCATTTTGATCTTCAATCACAGTCTCCGAATTGAGGAAAACGTTAATCCCATCACAAGTACGGTGACCAAGGTGCGACGCAAAATGCAAACTTATCTGTTACTCGGGCAGATTCTCCGATTCCCGATTCCTACGGGAG
>RZIO01000005.1:3098170-3122360 GCA_004338095.1 Gloeostereum incarnatum
GGACTTTGGATAGACTTTGATGGGGATTACGTTAATAGACTGCACGGTACGGTCGGCGCGCCGCGTGGCAAAAAGTTCCCAGACAACATTTTCCAGAGCACAGAATGAAGCCAGCGCAGCGACGTCAGAATATGTGTATTGCTATTTTTGTGGATCCATAAACCTACGCCAACACGTAACTCAGCAGTTTCGCCCAGCTCGGACCCATGCGGCGCTTGTGTGGCGTCGAGAGAACAGTTACACAAACTCATCACGAGGGAGCTTATCCAACTATCTATGCAACTCCTTTTCTCGTAAAGACACAGCCCTCCATATCTGTCAGCTTCACAGAAATTCCCGACCTTCTCAGTGCTTGCAGCTCTTCGAAGCTGTTGTCGTGAAGCGTGGTATTCGTGATACGAAGATCGATAGAGCGGAAGATGCCTTGACGGGATTTGATGGTATCGACGAGGACCTGTTGCTGACGCTCGCTGCAGGATAGCTCCCACTCGATTTGTGTCAGGTTAGGAACCAGATTTCGTGACATTTCGTTGAGTATATCTTCGTCGAAAATACCCAGGTACTGGCTTTCTGTGTGCATTGGCTCGTGATACATTAGTGAGGTCAGACCTGGGACATATTTCAGAAGTTCGAGGAGCTGCCCTGAAGTCAGCGGAATAGAATCGAGCCCAAGAGTAGCCGGAGCTGCAGATCGTCGAACGAAAGAGATCACGGCAGGAATCAAGTCACCCGGAAGATTCCAGATCCTAGGTTCGTCGTACTCGTGCAGAGTGAAAGAAAGCGCGCGAAGATTTGGACACGTCAAAGAGGGAAGGAGTGAGGTCATCCACCGCGCCTGGAGATCAACACATGTGACAGGGTCACTATTCAGCCTCCATGACATGTTCGTAAGATTGGCGAGTGTGACGCTAAGATGGCAGGCCGGCGTAGGCTCGAATTCCCTGCAGGAGGAGAATTCGAGTTTATCGAGGGAGGAACATTGAGATAAGCACTCAAGTGCCTTCTCCGGGGATTGGCCAACTGTTAGCGTCAGTGTTGTTAGCTGTCCCCATGGAATCATGAGGAACGACGGGTTAATAGATATCGAGAGATGACGGAGCTTCTTGCAGTGGGCGAAGATATCTTTGGTGTAATCCTCTAGGTCATGGCCGTCGTCACTGTCATGATCCGGGAAATAGTCGTCGGACGGATCTTCGTATATCGAGAGCTCAGAAAGATTATCCAATCGATCTTTGAATGGCTTGAAGGCATAAAATCCTGTCACCATCTCCCGGTGAGTATCGAGAGATGTTATACGTTCAATATGAGGTTCGAGAGTGTCAAGAACGCAGGCCGCTACGTCATCGAACGGAAGTTTCACCGAGAAAGGATGGCTCCCCGAGCGGTTCAGGAACAACTCCAGTAGCACTTTATCGTAGGCCTGAGCGTACCCGAGAGGAGAGAAGACAGACCAGAGCTTGGGATAGGTGTTCACGATGCGATTCCATAGAGAGCAAACTGCGGCGAGGGTAGTAGGTGCGACCCAGTGTCTCGTCTTTTCAGCAGTGCTGAATTTCAAGAACGGGTATTCGCATACGTAGCTGAATATTTTCCGAAAGAGCTCCACAGGAAGTTTCCGAATCGGCGCTGCAAGCGACTTGCACCGCTGTATCTGGTTCGAGAGATTCCGGCTCTGATCTACGAGAAGCTGGCGCTTTGATCGAGCTCGTTCGATTTGAGTTTCCAGAGCTAATAAATCAATCTTTGCAATGCGTAGATATTCCTGAGTTTGAACAGAGGGTGGATTATAGGAAGGGATTGATTGGAGAACTGGAAGAAAGTTGACTGCCAAGAGCTTTGTCGTCTCTGGAGGAAGTGGCGGCATTCGGCAGTCGGAGCAGAGGTCGCTATCGTTAGGAATAATCATGACGATAAGTATGTCTGATGAGAGAGTTGATAGAGGTAGGAAGATTTCGGAAAGTTCAGGTTAGAGATTGGTGAACCGTCAAGTTTTCATGAAAGAACCCCACGTGGTCGATTCTAACCTCGGTCCAACTAGGATCGCATTGACGCCACACATAATTACCATGTTTCCTGAGGCATGAGGTAGTGCATAGGTATGTCAATTGTTGATTCCTATATCGCGTTCCATATGGCCTCAAAAACAGTCCTGGTAGCGGTTAGAACGGCATATATGAGGCGTTTGCGTGGTCACCATAACGGGTCATCGCGGAGCTTCTAAACATGAAACGCCACAACGAATCGTCAAACAGTTGTCCGCTAGGGTCTAAGCGCCTCCACAACTTAGACTGTTGTTCGCGAAAGCCCGGTCATAGATACCAATCTAATACATAAATTTGATCATGCTCCCAACAATCACTGTTTCTTCCGCCACTCACACAACCTCTACCGTGACTGCAGCATCCTTCTCGCTTTGGACCTGACACAGATTGTCATTACCTTAGCAAAACGGATCGGAAAATATGTGTATACCTTAAGAAGAGGAGGGTCGGCTGAGTGTAAGGACGTGTTCTGGAAGTCGTCGTTGATGAGGAGGAAGCGCCAAACCATACCATAATACTGACATTTGTTTCAGGAACGTGAAACCGGATGTGTGCTTCCTACAGAGATAGCAAATTCGGGGCCGGGAAACCCGAGGATAAGAAAGCACATACATGTGCATCTTGAACGTCCAAGTTGCACGAAACAATATTTGCATCGCCATACCACAACATTTCTCGAAGGGAGATGCGTCCGTTCAGCCTGTGGCGGCATTGTGGTAAGTATGCCGCATCTAATTCAAGATCAGCCGATAAGCACTGACGATACAAGGAGAGAGTTGGAATAAACTAGCGGAAATTGTTACATTAATGGACAGAGCCAGATAGCTGTGAACTGAGGGTCAGATATATTGTAATATCTTGAGGCATTGGGTTGCGCACAGTTATCCTTCATCGTAACAATCTGAAAGGGAATAGCTCAATGAGAATCATTTGCGTAGAAACTGAAATTCCAACAAACCAGAGTGACGGAAATGAATGTAGAAACACTTTGCGCGACGATTAGTAGTCATGTAGTTGTTCGTCAAGGTGCACTTACCTAGTGATCAACCCCGTCTCTTAAAGCAAGGGACATTGTCAGTCTCCAAAACAATTAAGACGCAAGAAACTATCGAAGCTCTACTATGAGTATTACAACCCGGTAGATCATTAGACCGGTGGGAGTCAACCAGTGCACTATGCGTCTTTGGGCGTCTCTAAAGTACCAACTTAAGCTAGAACATAGAAGGTGTTCTTGTTCATTCCTAGTGCGATAGTCGTTACTGGGATGGCACTCACTGACTCCATCCTCGGCTTGCTGGACCGCATAAGGAGAAACAGACATCTGCCGGGATAGTCGTCCATGATGGTGAACGTTGACCGGTGATCTCTAGTCCGATAACCGACTGCCTACACTAGAGACAAGTCGCGTGTAACGGATCTGAGTTTGAATCTGGCAGAACAGCTTGAGCACAGCTTTTCGGCCACGCGAGGTGAGGTCGATTGGCATAATATCGCCCAATATGGGATCCGTTGTTATTTTTAGCTGGAGCCGCCGTCTGCTGTAGTTCAAACGTCGTTTATTCTACCTAGGAGAGTACGTGATAAGGCCAGGCGGGAGGAGGGAGGAGGAGACCAAGTTGACCTCTACCGCTGCGAATGTGGACAGGAGCACTGCCACGAAACCGGTGCCGACGGTGCCGCGATGCTGAGTCAGTGTGGCGCAACGTTGAGGCGGGTTACCGGTAGAAAGCTTCCTCCAAGAACCCAGCTTTACGACTAGCATTGAGCCTCTTCCTCCGTTACCGTTGATAGCTTGAATCTTTGGATACCGGGCAATGGTCAGAGACCCCGATCACAACCAAATCAGAACGCATACATCGTGGAAGTCTATCTATAATCTCAGTTCCATGTATACATATCAAAACTCTCAGTATCAACGCTTGCGTCCAGGAAGCTCGTGTTTTTCCCCCTCGTACATACATTCGTAGAAGCCTGCATCCGTTTTGATATCAGTCTCGCCCACCATACCGCCGCGCATAAATACTGCTTCCAGAGCATGGCCTATTCATCTGAAGGTATACCTATCGAGTGCTATCCGCTTTGAAGACAAACGAAAACTTGTGGCGTGAAGTTCGAAGAGTCATTCAGAAATATTAAAATGGATATGCGTTTCCTATAAAGAGAATCCTTCAGCATCGGGGAGAATACGATGGGGACCGGAGCCCACATACTCGTGTATCTTGAACGTTGGGCAGGATGACGCTGCTATGACTGGACCATAGCGTTTCTCGCAACGACCTGCGTCCATTCAGCCTGAAAATACCGATACCGCATTAGTAACGTACGACCGACGATGGGCTGGGTAATGCTGACGATGCAAGTAGAGAGTTGGAGTAAACTAGGAAAGGAATTGTCGTCCTGGTAAGTGTCAACTCCGTGCATAAGGTAGTCACTTACGGTTAGCAGAGAACGTCAACGGGCATAGCCAAATCACTGCGTTGATTATCAGGTACAACAATACGACACGAAGCTCCCGGGCGACGTACTGTTTGTTTTCATTGTACCAAGCTGAAAGTTTGTCAATGAGAATACACTTTACGATAAAGAAATTTGAAAACGGACCAGAATGACTATAGAAGCCATGCAGATGCTGTCCGTGTCAATTAGCTTACTTTCCAGGATATTTATCGTTCAACATGCGAGTACCTAGTGAGCAACCCCGTCTCTAAGGGAGACGCGTCGTCAGCTAAGCACGAGTATATAGAATGAAAAACAGACCAATCGTCCAAACAGTCAGCGTATCAATGACTTTCGTGGATCTAGTCGCCCGAGTAAGATCTACGACGACCACAGAAAATCATCTCTTACCGGGTGATATCATTCTTACCCTTCGCAAGATAATAACACAACGAAATGGTATTCCCGACATCTACTACAGCTCCTAGAGATATCGCAGCCGAAGGGAGCCCAAGTAATCTGTCCACGAAGACGAATACTGTCTCGCCGCGTTCAGCGAGAACGGCGGACGCTAAAGTCAATCCCAGACGTGAAATGGAAGCAAAAGTCGAGATGGCTGGGTATACAATGCGTCTTGATAGCGCGTAAATCCTGAATGCGAAGAAGATCTGATAGAAGGATCCGGAGAAGTGTGTGAAGACTATATACAAGAGGGGAGCAAGGATTGACCGAACCTGGACCGGAGCACTGATGAATGTGACGACAGGCATTGCGTACATTATCCACCAGTACGAGACCGGAAGGAATTGATAGTCCCCGAAATGCGTGACACAAACCACATAGATATAGATGCAAATAAGCACGGTGTGGATGGTTTCAAAAACGCTGAGCATAGAGCAATGAGCTGACGGACCATGTAGAAGTGGTGACATACCAGCACCAAGTGACCTGGAACGCACAATCGAGTACAATGTGAATCTTCGGGACCGTGATGTAATATCTAAGAACTCACGAGAATCTTGAGATAAACCGGATCATTCTTGAAGTCCACTTGATAATACGTGAACGCCTGGACACACATGACGCCAAAGAGAACGAGTGAGATGATAATACCAACGATTATCGCACCAAGCGTGGAGTCGAGTGCGGCTGGAGAAGGCATGGATGAAGAAGTCATGGTCCTTGTGAACGGCACGAGGTTCTTTTATAGGTAGTTGCCGGGCGCTTAGAGAAGCAGAGCAGTGCGAAATCCTACTCTTCTAGATCGACGTCTATCATGATGGACCCCGACATTCATAGCTTGAGAAGAACACTATAAAACGCTGCCGGTGGACATTCACTGACCGGTAGATCAAGGATTAAGCAAATGAGAGTCCAAGCGGAAATCGTCGGGGAAGTATGCTTGTATTCCTCGAACGATTGAAAGTACTCCGTGATTGGCGACAATTCCACCCATGGCTAGTGAAGTTTATCGCACGGGAAAGACTGCATCTCGTCTTTAGACTATGCCTTCCACCGGACAAACGAACGGTGCGGGTCCTTCGTTGTGATTCTCAAAGCACCATATGATCGGAAGGAAGCGCGATGGTGAGAAAGGATACGTCTGGCCAACCAGTGTATTTAGCGTCGGTATAGACAAGGCACCGAGGATCAGGACAGAAGGATTTCCAGCTCCAGTCCCCCTCATAAATTAATCTGAAGCTGTGATCGCATTTCAGCCCCATCCGGAGAAGCCACTGTTAGCCACGCAAAGGAGAAAGTCTCAAAACGCAGAGAGTAAAAGAAGAGCTGTGCGTCAGTGGTTTCCACCATTGTCAGTTACCTTCGGCCCTACATAGCAGACAGAATTATGAAGTGGTTCGCCAGGAGCAAAACTGAAATGATTATACAAGTAATTGATCCGGATTCCGGGATTTCAACCGACGCTCATGATCATGGAATGCATAAATACGAGACGGAAGATAAAAAGACTGATTCTCTAGGATATCATTGTCCCTTGCTATCGTCGTTCACCACCGAACATCTAACACCGATTCTTCCTCCTCTCCGTGATCTTTCACCGTCTCCGTATGGCGGAGGAGGTGCGTTAACGGAAGCGAAGGAAATTGGCTGGTGGGATCAGCCCCTCATCCTGGTACCGTCTCTTCCTTATGCCAGCCTGTGAGATTCGCCCTCCCCTCGCACCATCATCTTTCCATTAATAAGCAGCTTTCCATCCACCAAGCAGAGCGGAGCGGAAAGTTTGACATTGGCTCTAACCAAGCACTGGACGGGAATGCTGAGTCTTCAAAGTGAAAGAAGAGAGCTAGGACAGGACAGGACAGCATTGGGTGTGTCTCCTCCTTCGTCCGGATAGATGGCTCGGACGGAGGGGATTACGAACGAGGGACCGTCGCGAGATATCTTCGCCGTGAGTGAAGTTTCTCGCTGCTCTCCACGAGGAAGAGAGTGGAGGAGCAACGTGCGAGACCTCACGCGTCGTCCTCCCCTGACGCTTCCCCTCCTCTCCCCAGGGCTCTCTCTCGAATGTATATCTCCTTGGCCGAGCGGGTGGGGAAGGGAGAGAGATGGGTGGTTACCGCGGAGAGGAGAGGAAGAGGTCAAGCTGCTTGGGGGAACGTGCTTGGGAAACTAAACCCCCTTCACACCGGGAAACATCTCCTGCCTAGAACCAGAACAAGCTCTCTGGGTGGACCTGCGCAAGGAGGGCGGGGAGGAGACCTCATGCCTGGTGGCAATGAGAACATGAGATTGCGGGTACCAGGAGACCGGATATAGGAGAAGATCAACGTATGGACAGGAGAGATATTCGGCAAGAGAGCATGAATGGGCAAGGGAAGTCCATCGATCGATGGATGCTTGCGTGCCTGGCGATTTGGCCGCCATTCTTCATCATGCCCTCGTCTGTCGAGCGGGTAGAGGAGAGTGCAGTGGAATACCCAGCGGAGAAGTGCCGCAGCACAACGAGTCACACACGCGGGTAGGGTAGGGTAGATGATCCTCTCCCAGTCCCGCGGCGCAGGACCGTATGCACTCCACTTGCGCCAGCACCAGCTACATCCCAGAATGCGCTGGAACATTAGGCAACGGTAGGATTCATCCCAACTTGACCTTGACGCGATCCTGCTTCAGCACAACAATCTCTTCACGGTTCTCCGATCTGCAGAGTTCTCAAGTTATATTTTGCCGAGGAATAACAAAGATGTTCTCTCACATTCGCGCGCTGACGGTGTTCCTTCAAGCTAGAACATCTTCCTGCCCGTCTCTCCCTTTCATCGTTCCACGTAATCAGAGTCTGGAGTTCCCGGTATGTGTATGGACAGAGGCATGGTCAACGATAGCTGCCCTCTACCAGGGACGCGAAAAGCTCCTTGGTAGGTGGAGCCCGGAATTGGATAAGCGATCTAGGGGCGAGCGGTACGAAAAGCAAGTCAGCTTAAGCACGAGATAATAACCGCGTACATCTCGAGGGGCGTCGTCCACGTCATCCTTCATATGCGTAGATCATTGACGATAGTTTGAATTTTTCTGACCGGGTCTTTTTTCAAAGAAGACAGCCGGCACAGGTGTAATTCTGAGCACAATGTTACGAAGCATTGCATATGCACTGTGTGATGATGTAAGGAAACGAGGAGACATGGCTAGGCCAGAAGAATGTCCGAGAGAGTAGGCAGAATAAGAACAGCTTTATTTATTAGGGGGATATTTCTTTGGCCAGGACGTTCAGCCTTCGGTAGAACAGAGCTCATCGTGGCGGGAAGGAAAAGATGACGTGGCTGTGCTCTTCCATATTAGGAATGTACATGTAGCGCACTGCTACGCTCGTCGCAAGTTATACGAGCACATCGTGGATCTCGATTGTTCGCTAAACTTCTAAGATATCTATATTACTGGGCTCTTCGGATTTCGCGTAGCCTTCTTCTATCGGGCGCCTCAGCCACGCCTCGAAGCCTGGATCCTGGTACTTAAAATTCAACCTTCGCCAACTTGAAGAGCGTCAACCCCTGGCATCTGTCAGATGTTTTTCGCTCATCGAATTCACACGCTCTCAACGGCTGGGTGTTCACCTCGATATCAATGTTCGCTTCTGCCACGCGCCTGGGACTCTCTTTCGCATACGCACACGCATCGAGTAAACTCGTTACGTCGCCTCATTGGGAACACCGTTTCATCGTTGTGCTATTACCTTGCGAAGAGTAAGAGTGAAGTTACACCGTGAGTGGTATGCCATAAGCAACACCTGTCGTAAAATCTAATTTATCCCTTTGGCCCATTAAAGATCCAGGAAAATCGCCGATACACGATTGGTTTGTGCTTTCTCCTACTTCATGGTCGTGCGGATGACTATATGTTTTAGGGACGGGGTTGATCACGACGTGGGAGTCCTCCTCCTCCTCGAATACATACTACTACTAACGAGGGTTCAGGACAAGTGTTCGCATGGTCCTTCTGGTCCGTTCTGATTCTTCTCCTCCATCTCCCGATTCTCACTTGGCATTATGCGTAATAACAGTAAGTTCGCCGCCGCTTGAGACTGAGACTGATTGATTGATCGACCACTGTAGCTATCTGGGTATGCCCAGTAACAATCTCCGCCAAACGTACGTATCCACCACACCCACATCCACATCCATTTCTCATGACAGTTTCTAGTCTATTCTAACTGCCTCCTCGCCTCTTCAGTACTCAATATTAATACTCTCAGCCTTAACTTATCTCTACCAGATTGAATGGACAGATGCGTCTCCCTTCGAGAAAAACTATGGTGAGTCCGGTGGACTCATATCAGCATTAGACTTCCTAATACCGACGCGGGACCCTGTTGTCCTCGTATGCTCGTACTTCTTCGATGGTAAATAATTCCTTTTTTACATAAAATTATTATGAAACCCATGTCTCCGACTCTGAGGTGGTGCGGCGTTGATCCTCCTCCAGGCTCCATTCCCGTGGCACGCGAAACCGTGAAACGGAGAGCGGATAAGGTTTTGATTGCGGTTAATACACGCAGTAGCAGGTTGCGGTTGCGGTCATGCGGGTTAGATGAAACTCAGTCAGAACGGTCCGGTACACGAGGATAAGATAGACAGGCATTCGTGATGAAGTGAGGTCCGCCAACAGGAAAGGTACTTATGAGGCTGTCCTGGCAGCTGTTAGGGAGCGCCAGCTGCCAATTACGGCACCGGCTTTAGTCCAGAACGTGGCGTCCCGTTATGTTCCAGAGGAAAGATCTTTCAGTGTGACGAGAAGCGAAGAGACAGGAGACTAGCTGGGTGGGGGAGGGGTGGAGGAGGAGGAGATTGAGGTCTTCCGACGCCTATCCATGAGAGCATTCAACCAGGCGGCCATCTCTTGACGTAGCGCCTCGTTCTCCTATTGAGCTGATTCAAGATGCATTGGACGCGACGGTCACCATCTGCGGATGAATACAAGGAAACCATAACTTGCTTTCGCATCGAACAAGGAGGTTCCTTGCGCTTCTCCGTGCTCCATATCTTTTGTGAGACCTCAGGCGACTCAGGAAAGATCTATTAACTCCGTGACTCCCTCCAACAGGGTTTGTCACCGAAGCCATTCGCCGCGAAAGACGTATCAAGGAGACAGTGGCGAGGAGCTCTGGAACTCGTTAACATTGATCGGATTATGGAATGCCGAAGGCTGATAGATTATGCCGTGACATTTTTGCCTGATGACAACAGCGTGGCGGGCCCTTCTCTCAGCGGAAGACGTATTGAGAGAGGCTCTGTCGACTTACTACCCGTTCAGAGGAACGCCCCATCGGCAATACCATACTCAGGCTATACAGTGGCGGCGTCCGCGGGTGGTAGTTGCGCACATATTCAGAGTAGATCTTCCACAAGGAGTGATCCAGGAACATAGGACAAGGTGTGTAGGTAGTTACCGTTCATAAATATAGACGGGATGAACGAACCAGAAACGAGGTGATGGGCCTCCATGATGGTTGGGTGGCGGAGGGCATTACATCAGCAAAACGGTCTTGGGATGGACCCTAGTGCCACCTAAGCCGCGACGGGAACTCTCACCTTCATGATTCAACTCACGTTCGCGCCTCGATTCATGTGCCCCTTCGCTGCCCTTCTTCAGCTTGGCTGTGAATGCTAACTTATACAATCGTATGCTGGAACAGAGCGCCACGACCAACTCGAGCCACCCACGGTTCATTCCCTGCTGATTAATCCGTCTATACTAGGCGTATATGCTACAATCAGTCGAGTTTCAAATCTGGGTAACGCCGCTGATGCAAGAAACTGGTTCTTGCTTGTTTGATAGACCGTCAATCCGCACGGCCGCGAGTTCTTTGCAAAACTCACGGAGCGTCCTCCACCCTTCGCAGGATCCCGAAGTGTTCAAACACGGCGACACGATCAAAACGAGCCACACGCAACAGCTTTTCCTCTGCCCGCTGTTCAGTTCGTCTTATCAGCCCTCTAACCGAGGTCTGAACGCCCCTACTATCGCTGGCTGTTCCTTATATCAATCTTTTCTGTGAGCGTATATTCTACTGGCTGGCATCCTTATATGTATTCCTTCCTGTTCCATTCCCTTCACTATTACTTGAACCTGAGTGATGCCGGCGTGCCGCTAATGAAACTTCCACCTTGTTGATTTTCAGCCAACACGTCGGGCGGGAAGTTACACTGCCCTTATAATCTCTATCAAGCACTGGACGGCTATGTATAAAGAGCCTCAAAATGCTCGTATTGGGATCATAGCATTGACGCAGCGTCTTCAGCCATGCCCTCTCCACCTGCCCTTCACTCGACGCTCGGTGCCATCCTCGTTGGAATCATCATCTCACTCGTTCTTTTCGGCGTAATGTGTGTTCAGGCGTTCACTTATTATCAGTCGGACTACAAGAACGATCGTGCCTATGTGAAACTCTTGGTGAGTTCTCCATCGATCGCCCGGGCTTCAGGGTATTCATTTCACGTTCGGGATATGCGTTCAAGATTATATGGTGTTGGTGCGGACTTACTTCTTGATGTGCTCCGCCACCACTCATTTCCATCTCTTCAGCGTTATTGAGACAGCTCATACTGGCTTTCTGTGTACCTATCTCTACGAAACTCTTGTCCTGCATTTCGGCGATTATGACACTCTTCTGCTCATACCATGGACATTGTCTTTCTCGCTTACGGTTGCTACATTCATCAGTGCTCCGGTTCAGGTGCGCTAGCCGCCCCAGGCCTCCGTTTAATGTTCCCTCACTGCGCGCTGCGACATTGATCAGATTTTCTTCGCTCACAGAGTGTATGTACTCTCTGAACGTAAAATCTTCCTCATCATATCGACGGTCGAATGTTTTACGCGACTGGCGCTCTCCTTTGTGGGCGCTATCCTCGGCGGGCATGCTGGAACGATTGCTCTGTTCACGGAGAAGTATATCGGATTTTCGGCCTCGGCTATAGCATTGGGAGCTATGATTGATGTCATGAACACTGTATTGCTGTGCTATTATCTCGCGAAGTTTAAGAGCGTCACTACCAGGTCAGAAATGTCATGCCCGTCTCGTCGATGTCTGCGATCTCATCCGGCAGTTGACTAAATAGATCTAGCAAGATTGTGGATGCATTGATCGTGTGGACGATTGGTTCGCTTTTCGCCTTGTATACTTGGAATAATGAGCGTTGACTATCCCCCTGTTTTAGAAACAGGGTTACTTACTAGGTATGAGGAGACCGTCCCAGGCAAGATCCATATACTGATCGATGATGTCAAAAGTATCTGTATGACCAGCTCGTTTGTTCTTGTCCGTTTGGCACTCTCTTCTCTTTCCCCGTGTACACGCGCTTTCTTACTCGTGGTCTTTCCTCTTCAGCTTATCACAATGAAAAATAATTGTACAGCCCGGCATTCTATCATGCGCGTTCACGTTACCTGACGATCGATCATTGGCAGCTCTCTGGGTTTGCCCTCTGATGTTCGCTCCCAAGCGTATGTTCATCCGTTGCCCGTTCCCTTGATGCTTATTGACGACGCTTCCTCCTAGTCTACTCCAACTCTCTCCTGGCCTCGTCAGTTCAACATACTTACTTTTTCTTGTGAATAATGATCTTCACCGCTAGCACCCCAGGCTGAACGGACGCATCTCCCTACGACAAGTATTGTGGTCCACTCATCTCAGCAACACCTCTCCCAGTGATCAGGAAGCTATCCCTGTATGCCCCTTAATCGTCCTCAGTTGTTTACGAACTCACTAGTATGGGTCCATTCGAAGGAAACCCATATCCGTTTCGAAGGCGTCTCAACAAGCCATTCGATCTCCCACATGCCATCTGATTCTCGGTTGAGTAGTAGTACTAATAGTAGTTTCCAGAGTGCGACCATGCCGGATTTCATTTCTTCCTTTGAAAAGGTATGAATGCGCTGATATCGAGGCGGATCCATTTTTAACGACTTCTGTAAGGTTCAAAATGAGAAGCAGGAGGTTTGCGAGTGACCTACGTCATTGCTATTGAGACAGTACAATTGTATGAATCCCTAGTGTATCTTATTATCTCGTGTAATGCTTCGACGAGTTGTTTTATAGCGCAAGCATCCGTTGTGGCCTTTCACATCTCGGAGCTTGGCAGCAAAGTCCTCGCGATGGCATGATGAATTGGACGAAATAATATCAATTCTCGTTGAAGCAGGTGTTCTTCAGTGCAAGTTATACTTGTGGGTCGTACTACATTCCTCGTGGAGCCGTGTCGTGCCACATAACCTACCAAAACACCTCATGGCCTCCGTTCTAGATTCCTTCGAGACGGATATCAGGGGATTTTACTTCATCAATTTCGAAGAAGAGAAAATCAGTATACCGAGCCGTGTCAGCAGAAGACTCCTATTCAACACTAAAAACTTACGCCACAGCATGAAAGGATGTGAAACGCAGTCAAGATGAAATTACAGGGTCCTCTTTATGGAGCCTAGTGAAGATGATTGCCATAGCGAGATACAGAAGAGACATGAAGTGCTTCACCACAGCTTGTTTCTGAATTATTTAATCATGAGTCCGTAGATATGAAGATTCATGCGTAAAAGGTGTCGTAGTAATATGGATATCTCCAGATGTTTCCATCCATTCCCCAAATGCTAAGGACATGTTCGCTTATTGTCTTCAAGCCAAGCCTTTGTTGGGAGTTGTCCCACGATGCCAGTGAACACGACGTACCAGTGGAGCTCCTCAAAATGAGCGAAAACACTAAAATTGGGTGGCAAGGGTGGAAGCAATACTTGTGCAGGACGGTCTGAGTAATGGTCGGGTGCAGTGTCCTCGACACAGAGAATCTTCAGAGATGGGAGAAATGACAGCATGTGTATAAGACGGATCTAATGAGGTCAGCAAATCGTCAGTATATGCTACGAGGTCACTGGATGTGAAGAAGGCTCACCACTGTTGGACTTCCAGTGGCAGTTAGTTCGTTGCTCATTGCATGGCTCAGACAAACCCCGAGGCAAACTAGATTGTGACAAGACTCAATGGCCTCGACGACGTGCAAGACACTGAAGCAGTCCTGAAGCCTGGAGAAACCACACTGCATCATAATGAGGCATTTCAAACTTGTCGAGTGCTTAGCGATCGTGTCTCTCCAAAATCGTGAGGGAGAGATTCAGTCTCTTCAGTGAGATGTTCTTTATCGTAGTAGAAGAATTTGTATTCAATGTAAAGCTCCGATAGGCCGGTGTACGATTCGAGATAAGAGAGGAACGACGGGGTAATCACATGCCGGTGCGTAGGCGAAGGAGGTGAATACTTTCAGAGCGCAAAGTTCTCCAAAAATCCTCGAAACGATGTAGATCGTTATTCGTAATATCGAGTGCAGTCAGGTTTTTGCAGATGTTCAAAGCGGAGGAATCTATGAGCACATGCCGAAGACTCAGGAACTGCAATTCGGAATATGGGCCTGTCGAAGCGGGTAAAAGAGAAGATACAGAAATCGGCAAGGATCTATCCCAAAATTCGTCCTCTTTATGGTCTCGTAAACGGATAGAGCAAAGACTCCTTCGACATCGGGACACCAATGATCTAATATCAGGATCAATAATGAATAGCCGCCGTTTCAGGTATGTTTTGATGCAGAGATGGCGCAAGGGCACGGTGATATGCTGGAAAGGAAGAATCCACTGCTCAATCGTATCAGGGGTGTCGGCGAGCCTCTCAATAATCTTCATCTCTTCAAGTTCTTGATGTACTGATACAGATCGGAAGATACAGTCAATGAACCATTGGGCTTGATACTCCCCAATAGATAACCTATATAGATATCAACGTAACGGCACAAGAACATAGGACTACCACTCACCGCACACTACGTAGGTTCTTCATCCTGGAAATTGCTGACGACATGGCTTCAGACGTAAAAGAGGAAGCTTCCTCCCATCCAGGTTCAAGCTTGTCCAAAAAGAAATTGAACTCTCGGATAACGAGCCGACGGACATGGCGCGAAATATCCCACAGGCCTCTCTCACTCGCTAGAACGCGGAGCTTATGGACATACTTGTCATCTGCGTGTAATTCAGGACCCCAGTATACAGGGGGTGGGATGGACATCGAAACAAAGAGAAACGGTTCTGCAAGAGGCTTCAAATCCCGCGAGACCAGTCGGAGGTTCCGTAGATCCGCTATACCGGACTAGTCTACACCCTGATGAGTATACAGATCCTATCAGAATAAAATCATATCACCCTACATGTTTGAATACCTCGGCCAAAAGTTCATCTGGGAACTTAACGAGTACGGGCTTCATCGCTGGAGACGACAAGAGATGAGGAATCACAATCATCTGACTGAAGCTGTGGAAGCAATCTCCATAAGGATGTATGCCACAAGCACGCCTCAGCGCGGTATCCCTCGCGTCTCTTCCACAGTTATCAATACACCCTGCTGTAGAGCATCCAGAACAACACGACAAGACAGACGGTCATATGAGATTCAGAAATGCAAAGAAACTAGTAGATGGACGGGATGTTGCATGATACGTATTTCGCTACAGGACTGACAAAATATGAGAGTGGATGGCGCTTGGCGCCGCTTCAAGCTCTGATCCCATCCGAGTCCTTCCGTCCAGCCCAATAATCCTCCGTCACCTGGAAACACAGACCTCTTGCCTCTCTGTAATGCAGTCGTCAGTGAAGATCTCAGTTCTGGCTTGAGGTCCTGGATTCTCCGACAGGCATGTCATTGAAAGACGGAGCGTTCGTCACAGAAGCAGGAGAGCTGTGGAATGTACACGGAGGAGAACGCCGGAGAGGATGCGTAGTTCTAAGCAAAGTACCGTTGGAGGATTCCGCAGCCTAGGGAAGGAAATCAAGAACAAGGTCATCTGAGAGCGTAGAAGTGGTTCGTCCATCAAAAATACTAGTCTCCAATCATTCCGCTCTCCCTGCATCTCTGCCAGCCCAGAAACGTCGTCCTGGTGGGCCTCGTTCTTCTGGTCCTTTCCGTCTTCGTTGTCGTTGTCGTCGAGCGTGTTCCGATGTAGCGGGCGTCAACTCCCGGGAGGCATTGCACAGCTACAGTGGCGGGTGTAACGTTAGACTTGGGAGGCGGTTGCCTGGAAATCTTCTAGCGTAAGTCAAACTTCTCGCTCGTACGGTTTCTTCGGGAAGCTGATAACATTCATCGCGACGAACAAAGATGGCGGAGGGAGCGTGAACGTTGGACAGGCTACGGTAGCAGGGGATGTGAAGAGCTGATCGGGTCATCCCATACGTAGTCTTCAGGATACAGAGTTCCGAGCAAGAAACCTTGGAGGATTTCTCAGGGGTTGAAAATCAAGGACGAGGAAGGGATGGCGGCAGCTTCGTCTGACGGCGAGGTGGTTCCGTCACCAGGCTGGTTCACTTGAAACACTATCTGCACATCCAGCCAGTAGCCGACTTCGCCGGCAGTCTGCGTGTTGATCTCTTGTCTGGTAAGCACGCCAGGTCGAAGGATATCACGAGCACTACGGCGTGGGAAGCCCGCGCAAGCAAAACAAAGACAGTCTGCGCAGCGAATAGAGACGGCGGAGGAGTTTCGGCCAAGCACATCCAGGAGCCGTTCCGACAGTGTGGACGTGGATTATCCATGAAAGCCACTAGTCCTCCACTAATCCCTGACCTAATGGTAGGGTAAAGGCTAGACTTGCGTTTCCAGCCACTCCGCTCTTCCCGCATCCTTGTCAGCCCAAACAGTCTGGTAGGCTTCATCCTGCCCTTCCGTTGTCGTCGTCGAAGGTTTTCCGATGGCGGGCGTCAACTTCTGGGTGACAGTTACGACCGCGGGTGTATCATTAATCTGGGAGGTGTGTGCCTGGATCTCTTTAAGCGTAAGCCACTTCCCCGCTCGTACAGCTTCATTTCTGATCACGGACCATGGATGCGGGGCGAAGATGGCGGAGGAGCTTTAACGTTGAACAGGCTACCATGGATGGGAAAGTGAAGACCTCGTCAGGTCATCCCATAGTCTTCATCGTTGTACCGCCACACATCCATTCTATAGCCCCGTCATCAGCTATTCCGCGAAACTGGACGTAGGGAGCTTACCACTTGGGAAAAATCTGCGAGAACAAGGATGGGGGATGCGCCCATGACAAGGAGGATACATTGAAGCTGTCCCGCCGAAGTGAACGTGCGAGATGGACCGGCTGCCCGAGCTTCGTGAGTACTCTCTGGGGCATCGTACTCTGTCAGGCCGCCTATCAGGACGTTTACCCGGACGAATATGATCGTGGACGTGGATGCTGGTAAATCTTCCCCGTAACACTCAAGCGGGTGGTCGTACCGTTGGCAGAGACGAACAGCAAGGCCATATGGCCAATCCTCAAGCACTCATCAAAGGATGTCCGCTGGGGGTGGAAGAGGAAGACGAGAGATTTGCGCGACCAGCGTCATACTCCTGTCCTGGGTTGGCTTAAAGGAAGACGTGCTTATGAGCACCCAAAGTGAAAATGCACGTTCGTCCATCATAGACGGCGGAGGAAGGATTGGGCGCGGCCGAACGGATGCCGCCTGGAAGGGCGTGGGCTTCAGGTGTGGAAACTCCCTATGTTCTCGCTGCCACCCCAAACCCAGCCGACGGCAGTTCTATATCAACCCCTCCTTTGGCGTCAAGCAACCATCGAGAGAATTGTGTTCACGGTTCAGCATTATCGGCGTGCAGTCATCGCAGGAGTGTCCACACGACGAGAAGAACCCAACGCGGAGGTACCAATCCCGAGCCGCGTAACATCCCTCGAATACGAGCTCTGGTTAACAGAGAAAGTCAGTGGCGGTGAAGGGTAATGATGTTTGTGCAAGCTACCCAAGTATTTCGGACATCTATGGACGGTAAACGAGGGTGTTTGCGCGTGGTATATGCAGGAGAGGGAACGGAAGGATGGTCGGGGGTTACTTAGAACCTGATCAGGTCGGTCTAGAGTCTCCAAAAGCATGATACATCTCTTTAATACGATCTAACACACTGTAAGATGGTCCTCAAGGTAGATGACAGATGAAAACGTACCGGTAATCCACGCAACAACATAGGTAAACCACCCTTGATCCAAATCCAACATCATAGAACTATTTCAAAGACCAAATGCTACAGAATTCGCGCTTTTGAGACTCGAAAATGATCAAGGAACATTCAGACTCACTGCTCGTACGTAGATGAAGGGGCAAAGAAGGACCCGGCGTAGGTTTTATCAAGGCCTAGAATAGCGGCATCAGTTTGGTACTCCCAAGGAAAGCATAAAAACGCACCGTGGGCGCAAAACAAACTGATAGCATTCCAGAGTTCACGCTACCCTAGCACATTTTTTGAGAGAAGAATTCAGGGAGGGAACGCAGAATTTGTTACGTCATTCGGCCCGATCGGATTACAAAGGACCCGAGTAATATATCAGCCACATTCACGCCTCGATTTCCATACCCGAACTTTGGCTACAAATCCCCACGGCGGCATGATGAATAAAGTTTTCTTCAGTGCAAGTAATGCTTGTAGGCTGTAGTGGTTCGAGCTTGTGGCGCCACACAATCTACCGACCACAAACCGACCGCGCCCCATGGACGCCGTTCCAGATTCCTTCGGGACGGATGTTAAGGGGTGTTACTCCACCAATATAGAAGAGAAGAGAATAAGATAATATATCACGCTGTGTTTGGAGAGATCATGGCATCGTTGATGCATTCTCAATTCCGATACCGCACTGCTTACACGACCGCTACAGTATCCTTCTCATTGTGAGCCTTAAGAAGATTATCATTGCGAATCGGAGTAGAAATGACGTGGTTTCTTACCTTGCGAGAGGATTTGTCATGGTCGTTCAATGTGCTCTGTGAGGAGACCATGTGGCGGAGCTAAGAGGCGTCACCGCCTCCTTCGGGAATGTCCAAATGCACATGTGTTTCCTATAAAAAGTACTGAATGAAAATCGAGGATGAGAAGAAGAAAGCACACATATGTGTACCTTGAACTTCGGGATTGGGCGAAAGGACGCTTAGATGGCCGGATTGGGATGATTCTCAAAGTGAGATGCGTCCATTCAAGCTGCGGTAAACAGAAGACATAGTCAAAGTAAGCAGACAAAACTGACGACGCGAGCAGAGAATTTGAATAGACTGAAAAGAAAGTTGCCGGAACCAATAAGTGTCAGGATGAACTTGTCACGTACGTTTGGCGGAGAACGACAGCGGCCATAGCCAGATAACTGTAGAGAGAGAGAGATCATCAGGAACATCATACATCGTGAGACATCAGCTGGCGGACGCGCTGTTACGTCTCATCGAGACCAACTAAAAAAATGCCGATTCAATGAGAATGTGATACAGGATCATCTGGACAATTCCAACGCACCAGAATGACTGAAGAGAGCATACAAATGCTTTCGATTCGATTCGTACCTGTCACCATTCAATAAATCAGGAACATACCTCGTGAGCAATCCGGTGTCTAAGAGATGACGTGTTCAGCTTGGAACGGACTGATAAGGGCCGAACGAACCAATGGTCTAAACGATCAATGTATCAATCACCTTTCTCGATCTACCGATGGAATGAAACAGACGGCGCCACGTCGGACATATTTACAGACACGATTCTCACCGAGTCACTTTTCGTATGGTAATAACACAGAGAGACGGTATCCCCGACGTCAATTGCAGCACCCAGGACCATAGCCGACGAAGGAGGTACGTGTTCGCGAAAACCGATACAACTTGGGTACGAACGGCGACAATGGCGCTAGCTAGATATAAAAGTCCATGTAGGGATGGACGCGAGTGTTGATATCGATGGGTACAACCTTCTTTTCGAGAGCGTGTAAATCCTATAAGCGAAGAAAATCTTATGCACGGACGTGAGAACAATCGGCTCCATGAAGAAGGGCATCGGCTGTAAGCACTTGTAATGCGATGGAGTATGTCATCGACCAGTATGCGCCCAGAAGAAACCCATGGTCCCCGAAATGCCCGACACTTGCTTGACAGAGATAGAGGCAAATGAAAACGGAGTGAACGGTTTCAGCAACACTGACTAGAGGAGGATGATGAGTAGGGCAGAAATGGGGATTGAAAGCTCACATAAGTACCAGCACCAAACAACACTTCCCTACGGTATTCCAGAAGAACTCACTAGAGCCTTGGTATAGATCGGATCGCTCTTGAATTCTGCTTGATAATAAGTGAATGCCTGAACACACATGGCGCCAAAGAGAACGAGTGAGATGATAATGCCAATGACTACGGCACCGAGCGTCGTGTCGAGCGCAGGCGGAGAGGAGGACATGGCTGATGAAGTCGTGATTCTACTTGATGTTTTGCTTTTAAGCCTTTCAATTCACTGTTTGATGTGAGAAGAGCAGTATCCACAATCTGTCAAGAGGTAATACTGCGGAGTGGCCAAGGGGATCCATATTAGGGGGGGAGACAAATCATGAAGCCTGTCCTGTGTTCGTTTCATTGAGTGCAATTTAAACGGCGGTGAATGAAGTGGATCTTGCATGAACAGAACTACTTATTCTCATTAATTTTCAGAGGCCGAGTACACTAGGACCGCGGATCGCGTTGATCCAAGAGGAATGGAACTGGGGCATGACGGATCGGAAGTGGTGATGGCTGGGAAACAAGGCAGACGCTATTATGTAATTGAAATGTCGAGATGGCGCCACACTTCAGACTTCCTTCAGACTCAGAGAAATGTCAGGACATAGTTCTATGTTTTCCCATGAAGACAGAATGGTAATTATGTGTAGCCGAGGCGCTAAAGTCCCCACTTTTGACCTCCACCGATGATTTTTTACGCCGCAGGCGGCTCAGGACTCAAGGCATATCAAACGAGCTTTCAATATGAATCTTCGATGTCTGTCTAGATCAAAAAGTGATACATATAGAGGCAACGAATCTCTAAAACGGAGAGTCAATGAATGAGCGCCACATGACCGCACGTAAGGAGTGAATGAAGAATCTAGGCAATTCATGTGTTCACATAGAGATTCCGGGCCCGACATATAGATAGAAGTAGATTGATCGGAAGATCGAGGAAGGAGCCGAGTGAAGATAATTGCCGCAGTACGTTCCAGAGGCGATGCGTGGCGTTACGCCACAACTTCCTCAGAGTTAGATCAATCACGAATCTGTGGATATTGATGGTACTTATGCATAGTAGTAATACAGGTGTCTCCATGTTTCTCCGTTGATGAACCACATATCAACAGCTTTCTCACTCGTTCTCCTCAGGCGAAACCTTTCTCGGGATTTATCCCACGATGCTCTTGTACACGACATACGACCAGTGGAGTCTGTCAGAATGAGCCGAAACGACGGTTGGGCAAAATCTGGTGACAAGGGCGGCAGTGATACGCTCGCGTCGTCTGGGCGAAGTTCAGCTACTTGATTCCCGCCAACATAGAGCATCTTCAGAGCTGGGAGAAACGACAGCATATGCATGAGACGGATCTAATGAAGTGATGACGTCAGCATCCATTCTTAGATCTAGAGAATACTCGCCGCCGTAGGACCTCCTCGACCAGTCAGTGCATCCAACGTCTCACCCAAAGGGATTCCGAGGCAGACTAGATGATGACAGGATTCGATGGCCTCGACGACGTGCAAGACACCGAAGCAGTCCCAAGTCCAGGAAAAATCACAATGCCATATAATGAGGCACCTCAAGGTTTTCGAGTGCTTAGTGATCGAATGCCTCCAAAATCGTGATGGAAGAGATATAATCTCGTCAGTGAGATTATCTTCGCACTCAAAGAAGTCGACATCAAGGAAAAACTCCGATAGACCGGTGTACGATTCGAGATAGGAGAGGAACGACGGGGATATCATCACGCCGATGCGTAGACGAAGTAGATGGATATTCTCAGAGCGCAAAGTGCTCCAAAAATCATCGAAACGAGATGTGCATCCATGCCTGATATCGAGCGCAGTCACATTTTTGCAGATGTTCGAAGCGGGGGAATCTATGAGCACGTTCCTAAGGCTCAGGCACTGCAAGATGGGAAACAAGTGCGTCGAAGCAGAAACAGGTATGATAGAGGACATTGAAACGCAGGCGGAGTCATCCCAATCTTCAACCGGTTTATTGTCTTCAAGATGAAGAGAACAAAGACTTCTCCGACACCGGGCTACAAATGATCGAATGTCTCGACCGGCGACAGACACGCGCATGTTGAGGAGTGCTTCGATGTGGAGATGACGCAAGGGTGCGGTGATATACTGGAAGGGAAGGCTCCACTGCTCAAATACTTCAGGTTCGCAGATGGGCTCCTCAATGATCTCCATCTGTTCAAGTTGTTGATGCACCGATAAGGATTGGAAGACAAGGTCAATTGGCCACTGGGATTGATACCCTTGAAGCTCAAATCTACGTAGATATCAACCTAACGGAATAAGAAAAACAGAGGACTATTACTCACCGCACACTATGTAGGTTCTTCATCGCAGCAATAGCTGATGAAAAGGTTCCAGACAAAAGAGAGGATGCCTCCTCCCATCCAGGGTCACCCTGTCTCAAGAGGAAATCGAAGTCACGGATAGCGAGGCGACGGATATGCCGCGAAATATCTCGCTGGCCGCATTCACTTGCTAGAATACGGAGCTCATCAAGATCTCCCGCGTCAGCTGGGAATACAGTTTTCCAGTCTACGTCGAGTGAAATGGATGTAGAAATGAAGAGAAATGGCTCTGCAAGAGGCTTCAGATCCCAAGAAGCTAGTCTAAGATTCTTAAGATCTTTGAGATCAAACTATTTCGGGCGTGACAATAAGTACAAGCCTTCTGCCTAGAGGCAGAATAAGAGCATCTCACATGTTGAAACACCTCCGCCCAAAGCTCATTCGGCAGCGCAGCTAGTTCCAGCTTCATCGATGGAGACATGAAAGAATCAACTTATTAGTCATGTGGGGATCAAATTTCAAAGGAGCTGTGCAAGGTATCTCCGTATAGACATACGCCACGAAACGCCTCAGAATGCTGCGTCAAAGCCGGCTCGTACTTTATAAAGTCACAATATTTTTTCCTCTGCGATGTGACTCTATGCATGTATCGGATTTGTACTATACGCCTTACCTCAAAACGTTCCCCGCATCTCATATCGCTCTCTTGAATATAAGCAATATAGGCGTCTTTTCACTATAGGTTTTACAAAACCCCAAGTTTGTGGCACCGTTACCAAGAGACGCATCTTGTACTTTGATTTTAATATTCTGGATTGGTCTTAAGCGGTGAAAAGGAAGCGGTAAGCGACGGGCAGATATCGCTAGGCTTATTTGAGCTCTGACTTGAACAGCCCGTGTTCTTCCTTCCGACGAGAGCCACCATGATTATTCGGAGCTCGAAAACTTGATATGTAGACGTAGAAGGCGAGACGGCATGGGATGTTGGAAGAATGAATCAAAAGACGTCTCGTGTCGCTTGATTGCGTTTCCCAAAATCCCGAGTTTGTGGCGCTGTTACTGAAAGACGTCCGATTCAAGTACTCGTACTCCCTAGTGTCCGTGTACCGGACCCCATGCGTATGCGAAAGGAGATGTTTCAGCGGACAGTAACTGACGCGCTAGGCTTATTTGAGATCTAGCTTGAATAACCCGTGTTCTTCCTTCCGACGAGCCATCATGATCACTCGGAGCTCGAAAACTTGATGTAGACGTAGATGGAAACGGCGAGACAATGTGGGATATTGGAAGACTGAATCAAAGATCAGGGCCTGTTCGGCGTAAGATGGGACTGCACTTATCTACGCGGGGCGGGGCGGACTCCTTTCATGCTCTTTTTCGAATTAGATCTACTAGAGAAAGCCATCATCACGAAGAAAACGCAAATGTAGGAACTCGATTTCAGTAATGTCTCGTCTCGCCAATCTGAGGCCGCGCGCAAGTGTAACTTAGCTCTCCCTGTTAATGTCGGACTCGCGGTGCATCGGGAAATTGAATCATCAAGTAGGTTAGCACCTCAATGCTCATGAATTACGTCGCGGTTCCATTCATCTACACTCCGCGTGCCCAGCCCAGCCCAGATCCTTTTCCGAGTTGCGCCTCCTCCAGACGTGCGATTATACTTTGAATTCCTGATGCCACATCACCGGGGACCCGACTTATATGTCAGAATCAATCAATCAATCATCCCTAGTCCCTAGTCCCAAGTCCACCCACAATCCCGACAACGGAAATAGGCGTGTTTAACGTCCTGACTCCTGAACCACTCTCGATGGATGGATGTGTAATCTCCTTTTGTTGCAGCGAGTAG